>QODF01000042.1:5822929-5860729 GCA_024372805.1 Oostethus manadensis
AGAACAAGGTCCAGCCCCTCTCAAGGAATTTGGTTCCAGAGCCCAAACTGTGGGTTGAGGTGAGTCCGACTATATCTAGTCGGAATGTCTCCGCGTCTTCCACAAGCTCGGGCTCCTTCCCCACCAGAGAAGTGACATTCCATGTCCCAAGAACCAGATTTGGCCGCCGAAGACCAGGTCGCCCGGACACCCGTCCTCGACCACTGCCCAAATCGCATTGCACCGGACCCTTATGCTTGCCCCTGCAGGTGGTGGGTCTGCGGGGGGGAGTTTATAAACCCATTAATTAGTTGTTATATCGGATCGATAGATGATGATGGTATAATAATGACACATTAGTACGGATAAGATGTACAGTGTACAATGGAGGATTCATAATAATGCATATTGCACGCTGTGTGTAGGTGTAATGTCTTGTTTATGTATTATAAAGAAAAACAGGCTGCATATTGTTTTAACATAACTGGTTTCAGTGTTAGTAGGGGGTGGGTGTAAATAAGCTTGTCTCCTTCCCACCCCTTTTCAAGCCAAACTATCACCTGTTTATATGTGTATATACATATGTTTTATTATTTTTTTCTGTTTACCCTACCCATTGTGGGTGCAGTCTGTACAATGTATGCTTTTGTTTTGTATAGTATTCAATGTATACTGTGCGTAAGTCCAAAGTGAAATTGACCACACATTTACCTGGTTACTGCAAGGTCAAATTGCTAACAAAAATAGAAAACAAATAGTAGACTCAGTGGTATTTGCATTGTTTGGCAGAATTCTTGTTAATTGTATGTATCCTAATATCATTTACTATGTTACTGTTGCAATATGAATATTTGCACACTACTATTTACACTACTGTCTAGATTGATATCTCAACACCACTCAAAATGGGGGATTACTGCCGTTGTTGTAGAGCTGTTGTCTTAGATATAAGTTAAGCAGTCATGCCTACAATGCGGCTTTAAAAGGGTGAAAAAAGATGAACTTTTCCGTTCTGACCATGCATCAAGTCACGTGTAAATGGAGAGCAATGAGGGGGAGGAGGAGGTCAACAGAAGGAGAGGCAGATGCTTGTGGCTCAGATGTTTGAATAATTATCGTCCTGATGAGATTTGATGAGAGATATTCAAGGAGTAGGCCACCTCGCGAAAAAAAAATGGATGACCCTTTCTTCACAATGCAGTATGTGGGTTAGCCATGTTGATGTGTGGTCCCTCTCTCCTGGTCTTACGAGGCGTGAGAAAGTGGAGCCTCCCTCTCATCTTTAAAGATGCATGAAGCTGCATCCAGAGGGCAGGAGATAAAGAAGAAATAGCCTCTGCGTGTGTTCTTCGTGCAACTGTCTCAAAAGCTCAGCTGAGACGCAAATAGAGGACATTGGGCTTTATTGTTTCTGGTTGTAGTGTCACTCAATTTCACAATGATTTGATTTGTTTATATTATTACTTCCACCCTCTTTAATGCTGCATTATCAGGCCACTTCCTGGCTCAAGGAAGATGAAATTTTTAAATTTTTTTTTATACTTGGGAACAATTCCCCAGTGACTGAAACAACACTAAAAGAAGCTAAATTTGAAAGTGAAATTTTTTTTCTTATGTTTCTTTCCCTATTTGCTTGTGCGAATGAAGATGACGAGACTGTACCATTTTTTTATTCTGGGATGGGGTAAACGGTTTCATTATGACTCAGCAAATGGAGGAACTTATTTCCTAAATTAGGGGTGTCCAGAATTTTGGACCAAATACATATATTATATATATTATTAAATTATATATATATATTTACTGTATATGTATATGCACATTTCTGATTTTTTATATAGGTGTAAAGAGTGTATTATTAGTATGAACAATGTTCTTTGCTTTTTGTCTATTTTTGTTTGTTTTTTTGTCCAAATATTTAAATATTCAAACTTTCTCATTCTAATTAGATAATCTTAGTACATTTTCTTCTTGTATAATGACTTTATTCCCCAATTTTAACCTAATTTTAAGATAGTTTATTTATTTATTTTTTTTTAATAAATCTTTTTTCCATCCATCCATCCATCCATCCATTTTCCACCGCTTATCCGGGCCCGGGTCGCGGGGGCAGCAGCTTCAGTAGGGAAGTCCAGACTTCCCGGTCCCCAGCGACCTCTTCCAGTTCCATCGGGAGGACACCAAGGCGTTCCCAGGCCAGTGTGGCCTGTGAGACATAGTCCCTCCAGCGTGTCCTAGGTCTTCCCGGGGGCCTTCTCCCGACTGGGCATGCCCAAAACACCTCACCAGGGAGGCGCCCTGGAAGCATCCGGACTAGATAACCGAGCCACCTCAACTGGCTTCTCTCGATGTGAAGGAGCAGCGGCTCTACTCTGAGCTCCTCCTGGATGGCCGAGCTCCTCACCCTATCTCTTAGAGTGAGTCTAGCCACCCTACGAAGGAAACTCATTTCCGCCGCTTGTATCCGCGATCTCATTCTTTCGGTGATGACCCATAACTCATGACCATAGGTGAGGGTGGGAACGTAGATCGATCAGTAAACAGAGAGCTTTGCCTTCCGCCTCAGCTCTCTCTTCCCCACGACGGTCCGGTACAGTGACCGCATTACTGAAGATCCTGCACCGATCCGTCTGTCGATGTCACGCTCCAACCTTCCCTCACTCGTGAACAAGAACCCGAAATACTTGAACTCCTCCACCTGAGGCAAGACCTCACTCCCAACCCGGAGGGTACAGTCCACCTGTTTCCGACTGAGAACCATGGCCTCATATTTGGAGGTGCTGGGTCTCATCCCAGAAGCTTCACACTCAGCTGAAAACCGCTCCAGTAAACGCTGAAGTTCACAGCCTGATGAGGCCATAAGGACCACATCGTCTGCAAATAGCAGAGACAAGATCCTAAGGTCGCCAAGCTGGACTCCCTCAACACCTTGACTGCGCCTAGAAATTCTGTCCATGAAGATTATGAACAGAATCGGTGACAAAGGGCAGCCTTGGCGGAGGCCAACGTTCACCGGAAACAAGCTGAACTTACTGCTGGCAATGCAAACCAGGCTCCTGCTTCGATTGTACAAGGACCGAATGGCACGTAGAAGCGGCCCATCAATCCCGTACTCCCGGAGCACCCCCCACAGGACACCACGAGGGACACGGTCGAATGCCTTTTCCAGGTCTACAAAGCACATGTAGACTGGTTGGGCAAACTCCCACATACCCTCGAGTACCCTTGCAAGGGTGTAGAGCTGGTCCAGTGTTCCGCGACCGGGACGAAAACCACATTGCAGCTCCTCTAACCGAGGTTCGACTAACGGTCGTACCCTTCTCTCCAGCACCCTGGAGTAGACTTTCCCAGGAAGGCTGAGGAGTGTGATCCCCCTATAGTTGGAACACACCCTCCGGTCACCCTTTTTAAAAATGGGGACCACCACCCCGGTCTGCCAGTCCAGAGGTACTGTTCCTGACTTCCATGCAATGTTGTAGAGGCGTGTCAACCAACACAGTCCTCCAACATCCAGAGCCTTGAGAAATTCTGAGCGGAACTCGTCTACCCCCGGAGCCTTGCCACTGGGGAGTGATTTGACTACCCCAATTACCTCAGCCACGGTGATAGAACTGTCCACGTACGTATCCTCAGACTCTGCTTCCTCTATGGAAGGCATGTCAGTGGGATTGAGAAGGGCCTCGAAGTATTCCTTCCACCGACCAACTATATCCACAGTCGTGGTCAGCAAGCCCCCGTCCGCACTGTAAACAGTGTGAACTGGGGGCTGCTTCCCCTTTCTGAGGTGTCGGACGGTTTGCCAGAACCTCTTCGAGGCCGACCGAAAGTCGTGCTCCATAGCCTCACCGAACTCCTCCCACACCCGAGTTTTTGCCTCGACCACCGCCGAAGCCGCGTGCCGCTTGGCCTGCCGGTACCTGTCAGCTGCTTCGGGAGTCCCGCAAGCCATCCATGCTCGATAGGACTCCTTTTTCAGCTTGACGGCAGCCCTAACCCCCGGTGTCCACCATCGGGTTCGGGGCTTGCCACCACGACTGGCACCGACCACCTTGCGGCCGCAACCACAACTGGCTGCCTCAGCAATAGAGGCACGGAATACGGCCCATTCGGACTCAATATCCCGGTCCTCCCTCGAAATGCAGGCGAAGCTCTGCCGGAGATGAGAGTTGAAGACTCGACGAACGGGAGATTCTGCCAGACGTTCCCAGCACACCCTCACTACGCGTTTGGGTCTGCCAGGTCTGTCCGGCATCCTTCCCCGCCATCTAATCCAACTCATCACCAGGTGGTGGTCAGTTGACAGCTCAGCCCCTCTCTTCACCCGCGTGTCCAGAACATACGGACGCAGGTCTGATGATACGACCACAAAGTCGATCATAGACCTGCGACCTAGGGTGTCCTGGTGCCAAGTGCACTTATGGACATCCTTATGTTCGAACATGGTGTTCGTTATGGACAAACTGTAATTCGCACAGAAGTCCAGCAACAACACACCGCACGGGTTCAGGTCAGGGAGGCCGTTCCTCCCAACCACGCCCCTCCAAGTCACACTGTCATTGCCCACATGGGCGTTGAAGTCTCCCAGTAGAACTATGGAGTCACCAGCTGGGGTGCTCTCCAGCACCCCTCTGATAGACTCCAAGAAGGCTGGGTACTCTGAACTGCCGTTCGGCGCATAGGCACAAACCACAGTCAGGACCCTTTCCCCAGCCCTAAGGCGTAGGGAAGTAACCCTCTCGTTTACTGGGGATGACTCCAACACAGAGGCACCAAGCCGGGGGGCTAACAATAAGCCCACACCAGCTCGCCGCCTCTCCCCAGCGGCAACTCCAGAGAAGAACAAGGTCCAGCCCCTCTCAAGGAGTTTGGTTCCAGAGCCTAAACTGTGGGTTGAGGTGAGTCCGACTATATCTAGTCGGAATCTCTCCGCCTCTTCCACAAGCTCGGGCTCCTTCCCCACCAGAGAAGTGACATTCCATGTCCCAAGAACCAGATTTGGTCGCCGAAGCCCAGGTCGCCCGGACACCCGCCCTCGACCACTGCCCAAATCACACAGCACCGGACCCTTATGCTTGCCCCTGCAGGTGGTGGGTCTGCGGGGGGGAGTTCCCGTGCGGCTTCTTCGGGCTAGGCCCGGCCAGGTCCCACGGGTGAAGACCTGACCACCAGGCGCTCGCCTGCGAGCCCCTCCCCCAGGCCTGGCTCCAGGGTGAGGCCCCGGTATCCCACGTCCGGGCGAGGTGCGGTCACTCCTCTTGTTTTTTTTCATACGGGTTTTCTGAATCACTCTTAGTCTGGCTCGTCACCTAGAACCTGTTTGCCTTGGGAGACCCTACCAGGGGCATAAAGCCCCCGACAACATAGCTCCTAGGATCACTCGGGCACTCAAACCCCTCCACCGCGGTAAGGTGGTGATTCACGGAGGGGAATCTAAATCTTTTTTTCTTTAGTAATTTATTTACAATTTCTTTAATTGCAGCCCTATGCAATTAGAATGGCATTATTTTTTTTCATAATGTTACAAGATAATTTTTGTAAAATTGTGACTTTTTTTCCTCAATGGAATCCAACTTTTTAATATTTTCACTTTATTCTTGTAAAATTACAATTAAAAAACTATATAATTGTTTTTCAATACTGTTGTTTTGTTTCTTTTCCAAATATTTAACGATATTAATATTTATTCTTCTAAGTGTTCTTTTTTGTAGTCATGACTTTATTTCACGGAATATTTTGACTAATTTTCTAAAAATTGGATCTTTTATATTGTTTTGTGTTTTATATATGTATTATTGTAAAGTTATTCTTGTAAAATTAAGACTTTTTCTAATTGGATTAGAACGTTTTTTGTTAATATTTGGACTTAATTCTCGTAACATTTCTGCTGATTTTCCCATTTTTTGCTTTGAATGATTTTAATGTAATTCAATAATAAGATTATGTGACTGGTTGGGAATGGGTCCATTGTGGCTCAAATGGGAAAAACAGAAAATGAGTGAGTTGTCGTGTTTGTTTGTCAATCCGTTAGCTAGCAGGCTATGTCCTAATTCACAGAGAATAATATAAGGCCAGTGGACCGTACAATTTTTGATTGTGGGGCGAAGCTGCAGGTCTTCATTGAGACTGAAACAGCAAAAAAAAAAAAAAAAACACAGGCTAGGTTTTGGGTCACATAAAACAATACAAGAAGACATGACTACCATTTTTGATTCTGTGGTTCTATCATGATTTAGATGCCAAAAACCAAAAATGACTTCCTTTAACAGAAGCAGGAAAAAAATTCTGGTTAGCAGGCTTTTTCTGCAGAGAATGTTATAAGTTGATATAATGATATAAGAGATGATATAGGACCGTACCAGTTTCAGTTCTGGGGCAGGGTTGAACAACTTCATTGGGACTCAAACAGCAAAAAGATTTAAAATATCCATGTCCCAAAAGTGAAAGAAATCAGGATTACTTTCTGGTTTACAGAAACAATGTGAGACGACAGGAATCTACTATTTTTTACTTAACATTTCCATTCATTCCACAGAAGCGAGAGAAAAAACACGTGGCACCAGATTTGTGTTTGTCCACCCAGTTGTACTTCCTGGTTCAGTAAAAAAAAAAAAAAAAAAAAGGACCATACCAGTTTTTATTCCAGGTGGTTGTGAACTACTTCACTGTGGCACAAACAGCAAATAATAGGTAAAACATCCTGTAAACAACAAAATAGTGAAACACCATTATTCTGTTTGTTTCTTTGGTAGTTAGGGTGTGACTTCCTGGTTCACAGAGAACACTTTGAAACGACGGGACTAGCTGCAACTAACGATTATGGGATTTACTTTGCGTGGGAATAGTTTTACACTGCAGTGGTTTGCTTTGCAAATCAAAAAGAGACAAAAATGTTGAAAGCTCTTCTCCAAAGCCACAGGTGAAGTATGTGATGTATATGTGTGTCTTGTTTTGCCTGAAACACAAAGATATAATATGATTGTTTTCTTGGATAATTAAGGAAATTAAAAAATAGTTGCATTTGAGTGGCTAAAATCAGGATATTTACAGTGCATTTTTAAATGAAACGATTAATCGATTACCAAAATAGTTGTCGATTATTTGAATAATCGATTAATAATCGTTGCAGCTGTAGACGTGGTCGTATATTTTTGCTTATGGCATCGGGGAAACAGTTTTATTGTGACGCAAACGGCAAAAACTGACCGTTTTTACAGATGCCTCTAACAGTAGTGACAAAAATCAGGAAGCGCCACATTTTTGCTTGTTTGTTAGTTAGCAGGCTAATTTTCTGGTTCACGGTTCAAAAGACAGTAGAGTGCCATGAATCGTTCCCTCTTTCATGGATATGTATCTCTTCATAGCCACACTAGCCTATATCACCACACAGCACTGCTAATGCTGGGTACAAACATACAGTATATTTTAACGTAAAACACCAATCAATAAAATCAAAGTGTGATTTCTGTCAGTCAAGTGTCAGAAAAAACGCTCACCATTCTAGCGGTGATTATTTTCACACGTGAAAAGACCACTCACACTCTAACACACACACATGCCCACAACATATGCTGAATTAAAATGCCATCTATCAGCGCTTCACAGTTTTCACTGGACCGTCTTCCAAAACAAAAAGCTGTGACAATAAACTGAGCGTTTGGAGGTTGTTATTTTCTTTTTACATTAAAGAAACAAACTGGGAAATCTCGGGGCCTTCAAGCGAGCGCGTGGGTGTGAAATAATACAACAGACACAGGGGGGGAAATACACAAGGGATGGTTCCAATTGCGCCTCAGCAGGAGTGACTTCACATTTGAAATAAATATAGTTGAATTTCACAGTGATCAGGGGTCATTTCAAATGTATTCATTCAAGTGTATTCAATTTCAAATAAGTGTGTTTAGGTGTGAAGTTTAATCTTCCTCCCAGTGCGTGCATATGCTGCTTATATACAAGTTATATATAGGATTGCATGTGTGAGTATTGTTGAACATTAGATTCCATATTCATAGAATTCCCCCATTCAAAAAACCTGTATCTGTTTGCTTGTTTACTGTAGCTATACATAAAACATGACAACAGTCGCCCTTTCATTCCATATAAAATCCACATGAATATCGGATTCCCCGGGACAGATTTGATATTTTCAAACACCCAGCCGCATCAAGAACCATCTTTTTGGACGCCAATCTATGCATATTTTTTAGTTGTTTACACTATAGTGCATGTAAAAATAGCATGTAAAACGTGGTAGATTATAATATAGTTCAAGGGATAAATTGGAGTCTTTTGGAAACGCCCACTAAGAAAAATATACACCAGTTTGTTCAATAAAAATGCTAAATGCCAAAATTGTGTACTACAATATTGGCACTAATTCATTTATATAGTACATTCCCACTCTATACCTATCACCATAGTCCCTCTCTCCACACATACAGTACTCCACCTAAGATTATTAAAATATTTTATTATGATGATAGATTTTTTTGAACAGAATATATTTAAAGATCCACAGGATGGCGCCAGTGTCTTACAATTGACTGTAGAGTCAACAGCCACAGGTACACCTGCATTATGAAATTCAAAACAATATACAAAGTGTCAAGTATTTAGTAAGATTGCTAATCGGGTTTACTTTATATAAGTAGATCACAATTGCAATGTGTTACCTTATTTAGCTACTTGAGAGGAATGTTTTATACCACACACTACTACTACCACAGTGATAATCGTTATTTATGGAAAAATAAGACTAAGTGGGGACTCACCGGCCACAGTATTCGATACACTTGAACAAACTAACAATTTAATAACATAATAACGTTCTAGCGTCGTACTCTGCAAACTCGTTTCCTTGGGTTGAATAAGGCTCTCTTTGATTGGTCGAAAGAGACCAAACCTTAATTGTACACCAATCAGGGAGCAATTTACTTGTGGATATAAATTGACTACGACAGTCTTATCGATTGACCTGCTACATGTTCAACAACACGGAAAACTACAAAACACGGCAATAAACGATAAAATTTTTGTATTACTAGCAATACTAAGCTCACCCATTATTAATGCTTGTGCGAATGTATACACGAGACGCATTCACGAGGCGTAGCCTTGCCATAGCTGTGACGTTGACGTATAGCAGCAGTAGGGAGGATCTATCCTCTATCACCACAGCATATTCTTTTTTTCTTTTGTTTGCAAACAGTGGTATTGAACAGTACATACAGAATCATATGTAAATAAAAAAAATGCTGTCTTACAGAATACCCACCACAGCATTACCGAAGAGCTTAATTACTTTCCTGTTTAAGAGTAAAGTACTCTCTAATTGGATAGTACAGACCTCCTGTCAATGTTAAACCAATCAGAGGCTGGTTTAATATTCGGTTCGCAAGTAACTTCTGGTCACTTTTTTCTTAGTAAATTGGCGCCATCAGTTCCAAATAAATCACATTAACGTCTTTAAGGTTTGTTAGAACTGTGGTCTGTGGTGAGTGGCTGTATTTATTTGTATTGTTATATACATTTTGACGACGTGATCATGTGTAGTTGTTTTATGCTAGCAATGTTTGTAGGAAATTCAATACAGTGGTTTACAAATATCCTACCTTGTTAAGTTATTGACCTAATTTTAGATTAGCTAGTTTAGTAACAACAGGGGAATTCATCACCGATGAAGATATAGTTTGCATTTAATTTTGCAGTAGGTGGCTAAGGGCATGATGAGTAAAGAAGCAAGCAGTCCTATGAGAGGTGCTGCTAGCTTGAACCATAAAAAATGGAACCATAAACTCCCTCAGGTCAACTGGACGGATGACACTTCAAGGTATGCTAGTTCCCCATTCTCTTGCAGTAAGAGTTAATTCAGACATATTTTTTATAGACCGTGCTTATTTTCAGTGATGATAACCATGTGAGTGAAGTGGCTTGCAAACTGGCAACACAGGGGATGTCCCTCCCAAACCTCACAGATGTGCATGAGCATAGTGCATCTTTAGTCACAGATGAGGTAAATAAACAGATGTGTGGCGTTCAAGAGAAAATAAATACAAATATTAAAAATGAAAATTCTCCTGTAGTTTTCCTTCATATTTTACGACAGAAGAGGGACGAAATGATTATTTGATAACTAACCTCTGGTATGTTAATATTTTTCTTGAGGAGGAAGAGCCGAATGACCTGGCTTTCTTCTGTATGTCTGACATGTCTCTCAGTGAGAGCGTGTTGTCTGATGAAGAGCTCAGCCCGGAGACGATCGAGGACTTTGGGACTGTAGTGGCTGCAGAGAGTGAAGGTGCAAATGTAGCTTTAAGGATGCCTATTTGGTTCTTGCTTTGTTAATAATCTCATTCTTTGTTTGCAGCCTGCCCTGCTAACCTTGTCAAGAGTTACGCTGAAAAATCAGCAGCACTGAAATCATCCCCTTTGCCAGATTTGGGTTCTGTTTAAACCATGACTATAATTACATCTAGACCTAATTTCTGGCCATTGAGTGTTCATTATAATCTACATTGTGTTTTTAGTTTGGGATACAGACTTCCACAAAAAGCACATGGCAGCAATAAGCAGTGACAAGTTTGACAGCCTCCTGAAGATGTGTCCGAATTTTTATGGCTGCAAGAGCCACATGGCGGCATTTGTAATTGTAAGCGGTAAGTCAATTATCTCACTATGGTTACCTCCAAAGTGGTAAACCAGTCAGTGATGCTGGTTGATATCCCATTTTATATCTCAACATTCACTTTCTGCAAGGCTAGGTGTGCTGACACTGTCTTTTCCCTGTGCTTCTATTCCACAGAGGTGTTGGACACAGCGGGTCAGGCATGTGATTGTTACCAAGTGGTGGCGTTAGGAGCCGGCCGCTTCAGCTGCACAAATTGGCTTTGTTTCAACGGCACCATGGTACACGACTGTCACGCCATAGTCATTGCCAGGCGGGCGCTCCAAAGGTACACAGCGTGGTCATCATACCTCATAGTTGTGTTTTCAACTCATGACAGTTGTCTTTGTCTTTAGGTTCCTCCACAAGCAGCTTCTGCTCTTCTTTAGCACCGACCCCCAGGTCAAAGAGCGCTGCATATTTGAGAGCAGTACAGACGGACCACAGCTTCAGCTTAAAGCGAAGACCAGCCTGCACCTCTACACCAATCAGTGTCTTGAAGGAGTTGCTAAAAACTTCTACTTGAGGTTTGTTTAATTTGCTCCAGTGTGTACAGACAATATCCACCTTGTTTATTGATCAGTGGGGCCAGGGTTAGCGGCTCGACCGACCACACACGAACGCCTCTGAAGCTGCAGTATCACGCCAAGAGTCTGCTCATACCGGCCTCCTACCTCGACCCGAGCTACTGGGGCGCCAAAGTGTGCAGCATGTCGGGCAGTGACAAGCTGTGCCTGTGGACCTTTGTGGGGGTACAAGGCGCTCTGCTGAGTCACTTCATCCAGCCAATCTACATCACCAGCATGGTGCTTGGTAACATCACACAGCAAAGATGTTCCACTGAAATATACTGGGGAATAGAGTGTGCACCGTTACCATGCAGGAGGCCAGAAGATGTACGTCCAGCACTTGGCAGACATCACCAACGAGCGTCTGGGCGAGGACTGGGACGACATCCTGCCGTCGTCCTATAAGAAGCACAACATCGTCTTCCTGCACTGCAATGAGGTGGAAGCCAGAGAGGCGTGGCCGCAGCATGACGTCCTCAGCGTCAATTGGTGTCTCGGGGACAAAGACATTGAGGTGGTGGACAGCAGCAAAGGCTTCATCGATGACGGGTAGCTTTGTCTTTTGTATCGAGTGCCTGCACACACATAGTGCCTCCTTGTAAGTAAATTGTGTAGTATACATGTTACACAGTCTTTTCCCTTCGACTTATCCCTTCAGGGGTCGCCACAGCGAATCAATTGCCTCCATCTAACCCTGTTTTCTGCATCCTCTTCTCTTGTGCCAACTACCTTCATGTCCTCTTTCACTACATCCATAAACCTCCTCTTTGGTCTTCCTCTAGGCCTCCTGCCTGGCAATTCAAAACTCAGCATCCTTCTACCAATATATTCACTATCTCTCCTCTGGACATGTCCGAACCATCTCAATCTGGCCTATCTGACTTTATCTCCAAAACCTCTAACATGTGCTGTCCCTCTGATGTGCTCATTCCTGATCCTGTCCATACTGGTTACACCCAAAGAGAACCTCAGCATTTTTATCTCTGCTACCTCCAGTTCTGCCTCCTGTCTTTTCCTCAGCGGCACTGTCTCTAAACCTAACAACATTGCTGGTCTCACCACAGTTTTGTACACCTTTCCTTTCATTTTAGCTGAAACTCTTCTATCACACCCAACACTTTTCTCCACCCATTCCAGCCTGCCTGCATGTGCTTTTTCACCTCTTTTCCACACTCTCCCTTGCTCTGGACAGTTGATCCTAAGTACTTAAAATCCTCCACCTTCTTTATCTCTTCTCCCTGTAACTTCATTCTTCCACTTGGGTCCCTCTCATTTACACACATGTACTCTGTCTTGCTGCGGCTAACCTTCATTCCTCTCCCTTCCAGGGCAAACCTCCAGCCCTCAACCTTTTTCTCCACCTGTTCCCTGCTCTCACTACATATCACAATGTCATCTGCTAACATCATAGTCCATGGAGATTCCTGTCTAAACTCGTTCATCACCATAGCAAACAAGAAGGGGCTCAGAGCTGATCCCTGATGGAGTCCCACCTTCACTCGGAATTCATCTGTCACACCTGCAGCACACCTCACTACTGTCTTACAGTCCTCGTACATGTCCTGTACCGCCCTAACATACTTCTCTGCCACTCCAGACTTCCTCATACAATACCACAGTTCCTCTCTGGGCACCCTGTCATAAGCTTTCTCCAGATCTACAAAAACACAACGCAGCTCCCTCTGACCTTCCCTGTACTTCTCTATCAACATCCTCAAAGCTCAAATACTGCATCTGTTGTACTCTGGTTTTATGCCAAAAAATATATATACTGCTGCTCACAAATGCTCACGTTTGCCCTTCGTCTAGCTTCAACTACTCTTTCCCATAACTTCATTGTATGGCTCATCAGCTTTATTCCTCTGTAATACATGGCAAGGTTTTATGTTGGATTCCCTTCCTGACATAACCCTCTGTATTTATCCGGGCTTGGGACAGGCACAATAGGACACTGGCTTGTGCCCCATTGCAGCTATATTATACATGTTACATAGTATACAACTAAAATAAATGTACCTCTTTTAAGCGCCAAAGTTGCAAAATTTTAACTTTGCTGAAGCTATTTGTGCAACTATGATGCCTCATGCAGTTACTACTTTTTACCAGGAGATGGTGGACATCCAGTACCGTATGAGGACTTCAATGTGGATTGTCAAAACATGCTAATGGTGAAGGGGGTGTGTGTGGGGAATGTTAAAAAAAAAAAAACAGAAATAGGCACACACTGTAGTGTCCGCAGGAGACTCCTCTGCAGAAAATACTCTACTATTAGAGAATACAATCATCTGGATGAATGAGAATAGTCACTGGCATAATAGATAAATAGACAGATACTTTATATTTGTCTATATATAATAGCGGAAATAATTAGTGGTGGAGGCATCAGTAGTGTTCAAGATTCCGCTGTAAATGACAATGATGATGTCTGGGTTTGCTTTAGAGATGAGGAAGAGCATCACAAGTTGATCAAACCCTTAGCTGAGACAGGGATCTACGTAATACTGAGCCTGGTAATGTCACAATATGCAAAATAGATGAGTGAATTAACTCCAATCACAAACTTTCGGGTCATACTGATTTTTTTTTTCATTTATAGTATGCCTTTTCATCTCTAACCATTTTCAAGCTACAACCTTTGGAAATAGTAATATCAAAACTGAGTATTTAAAAAAAAAACTGAAGGAAAGTACTGTATTGACAGGATTATGAGACAACCACTCCTGAGAAATTTAAAAAAATATCCAATCTTTGTAGTAAAAAAAAAAAAAAGATATACAGTAATTTTTGGTGTGTAAGATGCACCGGTGCCGCATCCATCAAATTTACAGAGAAAAACAGATTTGTCCATATATAAGCTGCACATGTTTACATCATAAATGCTATATTGTAGTGAGTCAGTGACAAACAGGTAGCTCTTTATTTGGCAGGAGCCAATCATGAGCTGCAAGGAAACTTAAAATAAGCTTGTCAACCCATAAGAAATTGCAGGAGATCAACACAACAGCCTGACTCACTTTCATCAAAGAACACTTCCCGTCATGCATTGCTTTACCTTGCTGGGAAGCAAGCCAGCCACCACACACTGTTGATGGCCTGTTCATTCAGCTGCAATGACAGCCTGTGTCCACCAGAGGGAGCCTTCTTACAGTGGAAGAAGCCATCATTACAGCAAAGCAATGCATGATGGGAGGCAGTTAAGAGGTTATTATTCTACGCTATTGGTACTTGTCTTGTATATTTCTTACCTACTTAGTTGTCGTGTGAAGACTTTAGCACTCTCGTATAGCAACGTTTTTAGTAAAGTTTAAGAAAAAAGTAGCGGCTTTTACAATTGGCATTTTTTCTATCTGAGCTTGAAACTCTCCTAAAATTAGCATCATTACTTCTCCTATGTATGCTATCTTACGTTTTACGAACTTTTTTACAATGGACTTTTTTTTTTTTTTTGAGGTGTCAAACCAAACATTGTCTTGCAACTAAAGCTAGTATAGCTTAGCAAGTGATGATAGTCATACATAAACTAAGAAAACTCTTTGACACAAACCTCCCTGATTTTGTCTCTGGTGTTATCACCTTGCAGTTCCCCATCCATGAGCGGGCCTGGCTTCTCCAGCAGGTTGTGCAAGCGAGCGCTCTACAGTTACTTTCGCCAAGTGGCCCCACTGGGCGGACATGGCTATTTGCTGGATCTGCCCACCTACCACAGTGTCAAGGTTAACTTTTTTTGTTTTGTTTTTTTTAACTTCAGCTCAACTGAACACACCATCATGTGGTTGTCTCGCTGTAATGCAGGCGGAAGCGTCCGTCTACCAGACAGTCAAAGAGCTGGTCAAGCAATACTTCCTCAGCATCCATGCAGGTCCCTGGAACTCCAAGAAGCTGGTGAACTGCTTCAGTGCCTGAAGACACTTCCCGAGGTTTAGTTTGTGTTTAATCTCTTCAAGCTCTGTTGTTAAAAAATATATAGTTTCTGTTTATGGTTATTTAAAGCAAGATTTTGGTGCATTGTTGGTCATATGTTGTGTTAGTTTAGAAGTATAAGTTTTGTGCCATTGATATTCTATATAAAGCCAGTACAAATTGCAAGGTTTTTTTTTATTTGTTCATTGTATTATACATATTGATGTAAATTATTTAGGACAGTCAAGCAACAAAAACAAATAAATGTAGTACGTGTTCAAGAAATAATCCAGAAATGATCAGTTTCTTTCTAAAGTTTAAAAAAGCAGCATAAATCTGACTTGCATCAGGTCACGTGTGGTTGTTTTTGTTTTTTTTTTTGTCTCATAGTCACAATGTCTCCTCACCAGTTGCTCGGCAACAGGCTCCCCCTGATGCAATGTTTTCATAATTGCGTGATGCTTTGTGATACTTAGCAGAAACAAAGAACAATGGCGTTGCATGATACAATTAGGGAAAATTATTGAAGATTTTCAGCGGTTCCTACAGCTGGGTCGGGGGGGTTTGTCACCCTCGTGGTGGAGTTAGCCACAGCGCCCACACCTACATTGCTTGCCTGGGCACGTGGTAAAGTCGGGGGCTTCATAAAAAGACCTGCAGGATTGATTCAAGTTTGTCAAAGGCCGCATAGACCTGTGTTGACGCTTAAAATGTGGTGGTCCTCACCCAGGTCAGGTTTCTTGCAAAACCAGACCCTCTGAAAAGACTTGGAAGAGGCTGAGGTGCTGTCTGTGGAGCTGGATTTGATCGAACGGACTGACGGTACCCTTTGTGCAGGTTTGGCAACGGATGCCGAGTGGCTCCACTCTGGAAAGACAACAAGCCCAACATTCAATGACAACAATCTCCTGTAGATTGACATAACAGTGGGGGGAGAGAATACCGGAGTGCTCTTCAAGTCGCAATTTCCCAAAACATAGATGGATCCTCCACTGTTTTCTGACATTTTCCTTCATCAAACAGTGGAAGAGAAAGATGAACATCCCTAGAAAACAAACAGAATAATAGCACTATAGCAGAGTCAACCTTCACCAAGGCTGCACAGCACATGACTTGTTTACCACGGGAGGGAGGCAGGTCATGAAGAACTTTGTTATAAGCGAAAATAAATATGAAATTGTCCATTTGTCCAGTATTGTAGCTGTATTTTCTGTATGATTCCTATCATTTTTAACATTTTCTAAAGTAGAATAATACATAAAAATAAATAAAATTAGTGCGCATCATCGTGGATCCGAGTTGGATCATGGTACCTGCCAGTTTGTTTGGGAAGAAAAAACAAGTGGGTTTTTTGTTTGTTAAAAGCAGCAAGTCAAATGCAAGATATTTTTATGCTCTGCTGAATGAATAAATAAATTTGTGGAGGATTACATACCCACACTAAACAAAAGGTGATCAGACTTTTACAACAAAGTATTAGCGCTTTTCCTGGAGAAGGATTGGGTGCACGTAGTTCATATACAAATAAATGCTAACCAAATGATTAGTTCATAAAAATAAATAAACGGGACTTTGAAAACAAATGTAACTTTTTCTCCTTGTTATCCTTCTACTGAGCAACCTGTATGAACATTAACACCAGTGCCTCACCAGCCATGAATCTCACCGCCCGTCACTGCTGTTTACCTTGCAGGGTGTTTAGTACAGAGAACATGTACAGCAGGACCAGTCGAGCCGGCCCCCATGTAAAAAAACCCACAGTCCATGTGAGTCCTAGTAATAAGGTGAGAGTGGCAACCCCCTTTAGATTTTGCATCAGTCCTCCATGTGTCCCAGATGGACTTTTGGCCTGCATGTGGCGAATCTGGATCAGGACCACCACAAAAACCTGGCATGATATTCAGAGAAGAGTATTATTAGTTGTAATAGCAGTGGTACAGTATTAGAATTCATATTTAGTCATTTTAATAAAATAATACATGTAGTTACATTATTTACACAAAGTTTATTATGTTCCCTTCCTATTTTATTATCACTTTTTTTAGTATATTGCTTTTTAAAGATTGAATTTTATGATATGTTAATTATGTTACATACATACCTTTTAATCATACTTAGTAGTAGTACCATAGTGGTGTATTTAAACATGATGCATTACAAATATTGGAATATATTTTATATGATTTGATATTACTCTGTATTTTTTAAATTTGAATATAAATATGTATGTATGTATCTCCCGCTCACAAACATGTCTCTTGTTTGTTCAGCGGCAGCCTCTGAACGACACTTCCTCACTGTCGCTAGACACCAAGGTGCATTCAGGGACACTCCAAACATCACCACAACATCTTATTATGCATTTATGAGTGGTCTAAATAGAACAACAAAGAAAAACAATAAGTGTATAGTCTTATCACTCACTAACGTAACTCTTGAGGGAGAAGTGCAATTTGCTGCATTTAAGTATCCTCGGAATTCTCACTAACGCTAACTCAAGGTATGTGATGTCTTTGAACACAGCCCCTCATTGCTCGTATTAACACTGTTAAAGTGTAATTCAAATGTGCTACATTTACATTTTCAGTTCAGGGGAATACGTACAAATATACAGCATATAATCCTGTCCTGTCTTTTATCTTGCTTTATTTCTGACACAGTTGCAAATGGTGATTAATAATGATTAATTCATTTGAAAACTTTGATTAATCTGGTTTAAATATTTGCATCATTTGACAGCCCTATTTTTTCAGTAATAGAATAATATTGACATTTCAATTAAATAATGCATTCTGGGGGCCGCACGGTGGCTGAGTGGTTAGCACATTGGCCACACAGTCAGGAGATCTGGAAGACCTGTGTTAAAATCTTTGTTGGGCATCTCTGTGTGGAGTTTGCATGTTCTCCCCGTGCGTGTGTGGGTTTTCTCCGGGTACTCCGGTTTCCTCCCACGTTCCAAAAACATGCATGTTAGAGTTAATTGGGGACTCTAAATTGTCCATTGAATGTGAGTGTGAATGTTTGTTTGTCTATATGTGCCCTGCGATTGACTGGCGACCAGTCCAGGGTGTACCCCGCCTCTCGCCCAAAGTTTGCTGGGATAGGCTCCAGCATCCCTGTGACCCTAAGGAGGATAAGCGGTATAGAAAATGAATGAATTATGCATTCCATATTCTAAATATATATTTTAGATAGTATTTAATAAAGCAAATGTTTAAATATATTTTGTACATCTAATCTTTGGAGAATAACCCTGCATCACTGCAACCAATTGTAACGTCAAAGCAAAAGCGAGGATTATTAGTGTGTAGGTGCACCTAATGTCATAACTGGAAACTCTAATGGTAGGTGTAGAGTATGACTTACAGCAATATTAAAGAGGAACACCAACAAGGCGTAGGCGACGACAGACACGTAGAAAGTAATGTCATCCTGAAACCAACAGCTAGGGCCATGGAGGGTAAAGTCAGTATAAAGTTGTATCTGTCGGTGCTTAAATGCCAACTTACAAGTTGTCAAGTGTCTCCATTCTGGTATGAGCGTCGCCGTAGAGGTGGCTGCCGTAGGCCTCTCTGTTCACTACGAGCACCAGAACACAAATGACCAAGGGGATACCTGGAAGCACAGTGACAACCATGTCTAACTCCCCTCCGCGTGCAAATGTTGTAGGCTTGAACGCACCCCATCCCAGAGCACAAAACTTGAGCATGTAGGCCGGCACGTAGACGTTGAAGACCTTGACGAGAGCAAAGTACATGTTGACACCCTCCAGTCCCATCCAGGTGAAGGACGCCAGCAGGAAGTAGTGGAGCGCCGCTGCTGCGACCACGCAGAGGCAGTCCATGCCCCAGGAGGCGAGCCAGGCGTCCAGAAGGAACGCCAAGTTCAGACCCAGCAAGGCCAAGGAGAGGTGGATAAGGATCTTGGAGGGGTAGTCTCGGCGGAGCTGGCTGAAGGACGAGGAAGACGGGATTTGACATCTTAAACGGTCCACCCTTCTAATAAGATCTCGGAGTCTTACTGAAATGCTGTGTACGTGAGGACCGTTAGTCCCAAAAACAGCGAGGATACTCCACAGCCACCGTACGTGATGATGGTCAACATGTGTTCATTAGCTTTGTCCACTGGGGTCCTGGAGACGTCCTGGACTCACACGCACACACACGCACACATGAAAGCTCCAGAGCTGGAGACTGGACATAATATTAGGTACATCTGCACAAACTCATCAGGTCCGATACCTGATATAAGAGCTGGATCAATAATAGAAAGACAAATTATTTTGTAGAGGAAAAAATTATGTCCGTTTTGTATGAAATTCCACTTACGTTTCATGAGAACATTTATTAATTTCATAATCCAACTACTGAAGAAAATATTAATATCATCTATGAACTATGCAATATGTCTAATATCTTACAAGAACGTGTTTTATTTTATTTTCTACCAAATCCTCTTCAAAATCTCGTGAGAACATCTGTTCATTGTTCATAAAAATACAACTGAATTTTGCACAACATCAACTGAAGACTTTTGAAAATATCCACCCGTTAATTATTAAAAATAAAATGTAATTACAATTTAGTAAATGAAGTACAAGATGCTGCTATATTCTTGTAAAGCTATCTACTGTAATATGTCCAAAACCTTGCTAAAATCTTGTGAGAATATATTTTTATTGATTTTGTACAAATATGTATTTTCTTCCAAATCCTGCAAAAGTTTTACGCAAATATTTGTTGATTTTCTACAAAATCTTACTAAAGCCTTTATTACATTTATTAATTGTGTGCAAAATCCATCTAGAGTCTTACAGTATCTACTGATTTTTTTGGACAAAATTCTACTAAAGATTTTTGAAGATATTGACCCTTTAATTATGTGCAATTTGTGAGAAAACCTATATATTAATTTAGTGCAAAAATCCAGCTAAATTCCTATAAAACCATTTTATCTGCTGTCGTAATCTTACCGTGTTAAAATATCTATCAATTTATTATGGTACAATTTGGGAGAAAAATTAAGCATGTTAAGTACAAAATCCTGCAAATTCTTTTAAAACTATTTACTGTAATTTGTCCAAGATTTTGTGAGAACATTTTTATTCAATAAAAAATCACTAAAGTCACACGCAAATATTTATTGACTTTGTACAAAATCTTACTAAAGCCTTGTCAGAACATTTATTAATTGTGAATAAATTCCAACTAGAGTATCTACTGATTTTTTTTGTTGGACAAAATCGTACTAGGCCGCACGGTGGATGAGTGGGTAGCACATTGGCCTCACAGTCAGGAGGTTCAGGGTTAGAATCTCCGTTGGGCATCTCTGTGTGGAGTTTGCATGTTCTCCCCGTGCGTGTGTGGGTTTTCTCCGGGTACTCCGGTTTCCTCCCACATTCCAAAAACATGCATGTTAGGTTAATTGGCGACCCTAAATTGTCCATCGGTATGAATGTGAGTGTGAATGGTTGTTTGTCTATATGTGCCCTGCGATTGACTGGCGACCAGTCCAGGGTGTACCCCGCCTTTCGCCCAAAGTCTGCTGGGATAGGCTCCGCGACCCTAATGAGGATAAGCGGCATAGAAAATGAATGAATGAAAATCCTACTACTGTAAATCCAAATTCTACTAACATCTTGAGACTTTCTTTTATTTATTTTGTACAAAATCCTGTGAGTTTTGTGCAAATATCTACTGCCTTGTGAGAACATCAATTAATTGTGTACAAAATCCACAAAAAAGTCTTACAGTATTTTTTGCCAAAATCCTATTTAACACTTTTGAATTATTTATGTGCAATTTGTTAGAAAACCTATATATGAATTTTCCTGCTAAAAATAAATCTGCTGTAATTTATCCAAAATCCTACACAAATCTTGTGAGAACATCTCTCATTCATTCATTCATTCATTTTCTATACCGCTTATCCTCATTAGGGTCGCGGGGATACTGGAGCCTATCCCAGCAGACTTTGGGCGAGAGGCGGGGTACACCCTGGACTGGTCGCCAGTCAATCGCAGGGCACATATAGACAAACAAACATTCACACTCACATTCATACCTATGGACAATTTTAGTCGCCAATTAACCTAACATGCATGTTTTTGGAATGTGGGAGGAAACCGGAGTACCCGGAGAAAACCCACTCACGCACGCGCACGGGGAGAACATGCAAACTCCACACAGAGATGCCCAACGGAGATTTGAACCCAGGTCTTCCAGATCTCCTGACCGTGTGGCCAATGTGCTAACCACTCATCCGCCGTGCGGCACCATCTGTCATTCATTTTGTACAAAATCATACTAAAGTCTTGTGCAAATATCTATTGCCATTGTCTAATGAGGAAAAGTAAAATAAACTGACTTTGGGCTGGAGGCGATATTTAAATTATTTTCTACATAATACTGTCTTGTGAGTACATCTTGTAAACTTGTATATAATATATAATCTAATTTAATACAGTATATACAGTATACAGTATATATATCAAACTTTTTCCATCGAGGGACGCATATAGAAGGATGCAGTGGGCCGCTTTGATATTTTTGTGTATATTTTTTATTTTATAAATAGCCTTTCAAAAAAAACATTTACATATATTTTATGCCAATTTTATACAAATTTAATGTGCTATTATTTACTAATATCAACATCTCATTATTTTTCTTTACATTATGCCTTTTTGCTGTATTTTTACCATTTTTGCTTGGGGTTTTTTTGTGTTTAATTTAATTTTTCCAACATGCCGCGAGCCAAAAATGAACAAGTCACAGACATTCTTGTACAAAATCCTAGTCAAATCCTCAAGCCATTTAAAACGGCGTAATCATATATTTTCTGCAGAATCCCAACTGTAAGAACATTTTCTAATTTTGTACGAACTCCAACTCAAGTTTTCTACTCTTGTGCCAACATCTTTATATACATTTAGTACAAAGTTATACTCAGACTTTGTACAATTTGGTACAAAATAGATGTTCTCCCAAGATTTGTGTGTTTGTCACATTTTGTAACATTTAGATGATGCAGGTGTACCTAATGATTTGTCCAGCGTGTGTGTTTGTGTGTGTGTGTGTAGTATATAAGAGGTACCAGAAGAACTCCGAAGTGCGTGAGATGATCACACAGGCATGTTGTGAAGTCAAGGCTGCTGTTGCGTTTTCTGCAACCGCGAGGGTCCCATCCTCCTTGTCCATCTGCAGAAGAACACACACACACACACACACACATACTCAAGTTGACATCAAAGTGATGCAGTTTATTTTTAATCAGCTCTTACTGTTTTTATTGAAGTTCCAGTACACACACTGTGTGTCCATGTGGGGCTGCAACAAAGATAGAATTGCATTAAAGGTGTCCAAATAGTCATCACTGGTGGAGTTCTTACATAACTGGGTTGGAGATGGTGCAGCGTGATTTTGACGTCCTCTCGGAGGTCTTGTATTTGAGAGGTGGTGTTGCTCACACTGGCTGACACCACAAAGCTGTTAAGGATCTGCTTCTTGTGCTTGTCCTGGAAAGAAAAACAACGCTACAGTTAGTCGCCACTCGTAGACATTTATTGGATTACTTTGACTGGTGTACCCCAAAGAGTTGCGGAGTGCTGTAAAACTGAAACTGGATCCTCGGTGAGCTCTGGTTGAACGGGAGGCTGTGTTGCAAGATGGCGGGCAGGGCTATGAAAGCCACTGCGTCTTTAAGAGGGAACCTGTTAAGAAAAATCTGAAACAGTAGTGAGACCATCACTGGGTGCATTCCCTTGGATAATAAACACCATAGCTCAACTAAACGCTGCAATAGCAATGGCAGACATGGAATCTGTAAAGCTGACGTTTGCAATGGCATTGAGAGAGCGTCTTTCACACAGGGATGCCGCTTTAGGGTCATAACAGTAGAGTAGAAGAAGGGCCTACCGATGCCTTTCACACAGAACCGAGCACGGTGGGGTATCACTGCAATTTTCCTGATTTGTCATGATCACAGTATCCGAGTGATACTGTGCTTTTGTTTTCTTTTCCAGAAGAAGATGGTTTAAGACTACAACAGGCAGAGCAAGTAGAGAGAACGAACACCTCGTGTTGATGTTCGTTTGACTGGAGACTGCTATGAGGGAACACCCTCACGAGAAACATTTGGCTAGAAAGTACGGCTCAAACGGCATATTGAAAAAGGACGACGAGACGAATGAGCCGTAAGTCATGTCTTGTTTACATAATGTCTTCTGAACACTATTCCACCATAGCGACAAGCCTGCAAAGCATTATACATGTTATAGAAACATCTTTTTACAGCAATATGTTGAAGTGTGTTTTGAAGGCGACCAATCTTCATCTCAATGTCTTCGAGCTAAAGTTCTTGTTCTGCAAGTTCTCTACTACATCTCCAAATCTTTCTCCCTTATTTTCTTCTCCAAAACTATTGACGCCTCGCTCACATCTTCCTGTCTGCATTCCCTGTCTCATACACCGCCATGTCCGTGTATCTGATAGGTGATACTCCCCTTACGTCACTTCCGGAAATGAAGCTTTGGGTTCGTCACGGCTTCCTTCATAAACCATATATGTAATATTTGCCAATTTACCATTCGCTTTCAAAAAACAAACAATGTAAAACACAGTTGCAAACAATATTTAACATATTTAAGCAAAATTGATAAATCATGTCTGTAAGTACATTTTGTACACAATGCTATTAAATTATTGTAAAACTCTACTATATTTTGAACAAAATTAACAGAAGTCAGCAAGAAGTGTCCTGGTCATTGTCGACCAGCCTTACATGCAGGTGCCATTCCGCTTCTATGCCGATACGACCACGAAAGGTAGACTTTAGTTTGACTTTAGCACCGCTGTTGTGTGTTGGTGGCGTTACTAAGCGTATTCAATACAAAATCCTATTTCATTCCTGCAATAGTATCCATTCATTTCATACAGCATCTATGGTTTTGTACAAAATTATTGTAAAAATGACTTTTTTGTACAATATCCAACTAAAGTCTTGTAAAACCATCTACATATCAGTTTAAAATACTTGTTGGACAATTATTATCAGTTAGGTGTCTGACCTGCCTAAATTAGCCTACTTTCAACACAAACTTTGTGTTGCTCCAACCTAGAAAACCGGCTGTACATCCTTGTAAATACATTTTTAACATTAATAGAGCCCTCTAGACAGGAAATAACACCCCTATATTTACCTTTACACTCGTATTACTCACCATAGTAGGACATAAAATGAGTTAATAAGCTATTTAAGAAATAAATAAGAGTGAAGGTAACGAAGTGTAGTAAGAAGTAACACTGGGGGCTCAGAGTTCAGTTTCAGCTTTTGCTTAGTGAGATTATTCAAACCTTCAACAAAAGCCTGTGCTCTTGTGTTTTTCACCAAACATTACGGGGACATTACTGACACCTCCTGACCGGTGTAGAATACTACATATCAACGTGGTCGAATGTGTCTTTTTAATGCCTTATATTTGTATTTTAGTTCATATAGTCATTTTTATGCTCAAAATGCTTAATTTAGTAATTTCTTTACTAATAGTAGGCAGTGTTTACCCACCAAATAGCAATATGTATGAATCAATAAATCTTTAAATAATTGGGATGGATTGAAGCTGCAAAACTTGAAGCGCAAAGTGGTACTTGCATGAATTTATAGTGGATTGGATATCCAAGCTCGGACCTACCTCAGGCTCGGAGCCCATCCCGTCAAAAGACACCCCAAAAGTCAAACCAGCAAACTCTACTGGAACCACGTCCACCATTGAGACCACCACGGCTGGAGCAACCAGACTAGACGAGTTCTCCAGGCCCACCATGCGGTCTCCTACTGCCTCTGTGATGTTCAGAATCCTGGAGGGTACCACAGAGAAGATAAAATATGGGTTGTTTTGTCCCTCTATGTTAACACGGTGGTTACACTACGTGTTAGTGAAGGGTAAGAGGAAACTCTGAGACTCCAGGATGTCCGAGATGGTGTTGACCACTGCCGCGCCCAGCACAGGGGTCATCACGCTGACGTTCACCACGTCCTCCAGCTTGTCGAGGACGGTGTCCATCTCCTGGTAGCTGAGGTTGGAGTGGTTGTTCAGTAAACTTTGCATCATCTCCACCACGTCCAGGGCATTATCTGCACATCAATTGTTTTTAAATCGTTCACAAATAAAAAAATGGGCAATATTGAATTTTAAATCACCTGGAGTGACTTCCACCTTGTCAAGATCAGGGATGGTTTCCACCACTAAGGGGCACTCTTGCAGGTCTGGGGCCATCCACTGGGTGCTGAGACTCAGTTTACTAGTAGAGGAGGACGTTTACATATGTGAAGTTTGTCATTTTGTTCTTCTCGTTCCTCAAATGATCTGCAGACCATTGTAAAAGTTAAAGGTCTAAAAAGATTGTGTGATCGTCGCTACCAACGTCTGATTAATGATTGAGTCAACACCCAACACGTGTAAATATATACCTGCGGATGGAATCACACCTCAAATAAACATGCATTTATTGAAGCCTTCGTGTTGACACAGACTATAAAATCAGCTCCCTCCAGGTCACAGCGCGGCTAAGTACACACGCTGCAGTGTGTTCTCATGAGAAGAAAGCGGCATGGAATACTTTATTGTGCCACAAGCTGATTCATTTTACAAATAAAATAAATACTGAAGAAAATGCTTACAAACACCTAGCTGGACATGCAATAACCATTCACACGTTTTTCTTAAATAAAAGCGATTTATTGCCAGTTCAGTTTGTAAAAAAAAAAATATGATAACATAAAAAATCATTTTGTCGAAAATTCTACTAAAAATCTGACTAGAGCCTCTATTATTTTGCACAAAATCCCACAAAAACATAATATGTAATAACAAAATAGAACTAAAGTAGAGCGACTAAAGGTGTACAAGACCACGAGTTACTTAAACTCCTCCACTTGAGGCAGGACCTCATCCCCGACCCGGAGATGGCACTCCACCCTTTCCCGGGCGAGAACCATGGACTCGGACTTGGAGGTGCTGATTCTCATCCCAGCCGCTTCACACTCAGCTGCGAACCGATCGAGTGACAGTTGAAGGTCACTGCTCGATGAAGCCAGCAAGACCACATCATCTGCAAAAAGCAGAGACCGAATCCTGCGGCCACCAAACTGAAACCCCTCAATGCCCTGGCTGCGCCTAGAAATTCTGTCCATCAAAGTAATGAACAGAATCGGTGACAAAGGGCAGCCCTGGCGGAGTCCAACCCTCACTGGAAACAGGTCCGACTTGTTGCCGGCATTGCGAACCAAACTTTGACACTGGTCATACAGGAAACAAACCGCCTGGATTAGGTGGTCCGATACTACATATTCCCGGAGCACTCTCTACAGTATTCCCCCGAGGAACACGGTCGAATGCCTTCTCCAAGTCCACAAAACACTTGTAGAGTGGTTTAAACTCCCATGCACCCTCAAGGACCCTGCCGATAGTATAGCGTTGGTCTACAGTTCCACGACCAGGACAAAAACCACACTGCTCCTCTTGAATCCAAGATTCAACTATCCGGCGGATCCTCCTCACCAGAACCCCTGAATAGACCTTACCGGCAAGGCTGAGGAGTGTGATCCCACGATAGTTGGAACACACCCTCCGGTCCCCCTTCTTGAAAAGCGGGACCACCACCACGGTCTGCCAGTCCAGCGGCACCAACCCCGATGTCCACGCGATGTTGCAGAGTCGTGTCAACCAAGACACGGCCACAGCATCCAGGGCCTTAAAGGGACTCCAGGCGGATCTCATCCACCCCTGGGGCCTTGCCGCCAAGGAGCTTTTAGACCACCTCGGTAACTTCAGCCCCAGAGATAGGGGAACCCACCTCAGAGTGCCCAGGCACTGCTTTCATGTTGGAAGGCGTGTTGGTGGGATTGAGGAGGTCTTCAAAGTATTCCCTCCACCGGTCCACAACATCTAGAGTCGATTTCAGCAGCACACCGTCCCCACCATACACGGTGTTAACTGTGCACTGCTTCCCCCGCCGAAGACGGCGGATGGTGGTCCAGAATCTCTTTGAAGCCATCCGGAAGTCGTTTTCCATGGCCTCTCCGAACTTTTCCCATGTCCGGGTTTTTGCCTCAGCTGCCTCCAGAGTCTCATGGGCCAAGATGGCCTGACAGGACTCTTTCTTCAGCTTGACGGCATCTCTCATCACTGGTGTCCACCAACGAGTTCTGGGATTACCACCACGACAGGAACCGACCACCTTACGGCAACAGCTCCGATCGGCCGCATCGACAATGGAGGCACAAAACATCGCCCACTCTGATTCAATGTCAACAACAGAGTGGAATGAAGTCCCGCCCCTCTCGAGAGGACTGGTTCCAGAGCCCTTGCTATGCGTTGAGGTGAGTCCGACTATATCTAGCCAAAATTTCTCCACCTCACGCACCAGCTCAGGCTCCTTCCCCGCCATAGAGGTGATATTCCACATACCGACAACTAGCTTCTGTAGCCGAGGATCGGACCGCCAAGGCCTCTGCCTCGGGCCGCCACCCAGCTCTCTTTGCACCCGACCCCTTTGGCCCCTCCCACGAGTGGTGAGCTCATGTGAGGGGGGACCTACGTTACCATTTCGGGCTGTGCCCGACCGGGCCCCATCGGTGCAGGCCCGGCCACCAGACGCTCGCCATCGTGCCCCGCCACCGGGCCTGGCTCCAGAGGGGGCCCCGGTGACCCGCGTCCGGGCGAGGGAAAACGAAGTCCAATTGTATCATTCATCATTAGGGTCTTTTTTCTTGTCATTGTTTGTACAAAATTTTCATCTAAGGTTGTAGGCTCCAGCACACCCGCAACCCTGGTTAGGATAAGTGGCATAGAAGATGGNCACGACAGGCACCAACCACCTTACGGCCACAGCTCTGATCGGCCGCATCGACGAGGGAGGCAGGAAACATCGCCCACTCTGATTCAATGTCCGCTGCTTCATCGGAACATGGTCAAAGCTCTTGCCAAAGCCCTTGCTGTGTTGAGGTGAGTCCGACTATATCTAACCGGAATTTCTCCACCTCACACACCAGCTCAGGCTCCTTCCCCGCCAAAGAGGTGACATTCCACGTACCGACAACTAGCTTCTGTAGCCGAGGATCGGACTGCCAAGGGCTCCGCCTTCAGCCGCAACCCAGCTCAATTAGCACCCGACCCGTTTGGCCCCTCCCACGAGTGGTGAGCTCATGTGAGGGGGGACCCACGTTACCATTTCGGGCTGTGCCCGACCGGGCCCCATCGGTGCAGGCCCGGCCACCAGACGCTCGCCATCGTGCCCCGCCTCCGGGCCTGGCTCCAGAGGGTGGCCCCGGTGACCCGCGTCCGGGCGAGGGAAAACGAAGTCCAGTTGTATCATTCATCATTAGGGACTTTTTTCTTGTCATTGTTTGTACAAAATTTTCATCTAAGGTTGTAGGCTCCAGCACACCCGCAACCCTGGTTAGGATAAGTGGCATAGAAGATGGATGGGTGGAGTATCGAAGGTTCTCACCAGTGTCTTGTGGCACGACGTTGAGGGTTTTTTGGGCACGGCCGAGAAGCATTTTTCCCTCCTGGAGTGACGGGCCACTCAAAGAGACCTCTTGTTGTTTGCTGAGTCTCAGACGGACAGGTCAGAGTGACTGAAAATGACACACGATGAGGTTATGTGACCTTCTTAAAAAGCCCGCTTTCAACCTCTACTTACAGATGCGGCGTATTTGTACGTCTTCGGTCTCGATGGAGACGGAGCCCTGGCTGTAGGGCACCAGGAGCAGGTCTCGTATCTGCTCTTCTACTTCCTGGGAGTGGGTGAGCGACATCTTCACCTCAACCTGGAAGATGAAGCTCTCTCTGTGGTGGCAACGTGTTTAAAATAACGTCACCTCATGTTAGTTCAGTATGATGCGACGTGCAGGACGTCTACCTGGATGCAATGTTTGACGACACCTACAGAGAAAGGAAAACAAACATATTATATTAGGTAATGTCATATTATTTCCTCAAATCCAAGGACCTTTAATTACTCAGCTGCAGAGAGTATTGGGTGTCCAATAATATTACAAATAAGGTATGTAGATTTAACACATAAATAATGTAACTTTTAATAATAGGTTACAGTATATGATGTATTAAAACAATTCTAAATTACTGTAGTGTATTATAGTATATACAGTGGCAACTGCAGAGAGTACCAGGCCTTTACGTATACAATGCATTTTTATAAAATTATGTAATAATGCAACATATATTGTTATATTTTTTCCAAGTAAGTGATGAAACGCATACAGTTTATTAAGTGCAAGTTTATTTTTAAATATAAAATTAATGTTATACACAATTATAATATTTATGTTATAATATTATATGATATATTATATGAGGTTACCCGACATGATAAATTGCCCGGGGACATTGTTGTTCAACTGCAGAGGGTACCAGGTCTTTATTAGAAGTAAGATGCTTATTAGAAAGGAGGCCTTTATTTGTTCAAATATATGTTCATAAGACTATGCAGGGATTTTTTTTTGAAGCTGTGGTGGCGGGCTGCATGGGAGGACTCCCACCGCTGTCGCATCTGTAATTCTTTTTTAATTACGACAAGTAACAATTTTAATTACTTATTTATTTAATATTTATCCAACTTTGTTCAACAACCAGCAGGACGCGAACATTGCAAAACTGTGAATTTAACGGCAAAGTGAGGGTTTGAAATGTCAAGCTTCCTTTTGTTACCCGACCTATTTAGTCCAATAGTACCACATGATAGTACAAAAGTGCATTTTTGATATCTTACGAGCTACCTGTTGGAGACCCCTGTGATAGCGTCACCGTCGTAAGGCTAGACACGCTACTTGTTTATGTTGAGCAACTTTGACACACGGCTAGTGTTTTGAAGACAAGCCATAACTATTACAATGACAACAACAGGGCAAGATTGTTAAGCGACACTTTAAAAAAGTATGTTGAATGTAATATAATAATTTGTAGCTCGCCCGTGGGACGAAAATGAGGTAACAAACTGTCACCCGAAAGGCAGTAAGAGCCGGGCAAAATGTGTAAACAAAGATGCCAGAAAGTCACATGAGACTGAAACATGAGCGATGGCATATGCTGGAGTAGGTAGACTTAGACTGTGACTGGCTTGTTTCTATATAGCACATATATTCATTTATACAATATATTACATAATATTGTTTTCACATTTTAAAAAAATCCTTTTTAAGGTATGGCGGCTTTTATTTTGTTGTGGCGCACCGCCACCATCAATTATTTGGAGCTGAAACCCTGATACAGTATATGCTATTTTTTTTACAAATAAAATATATTAAACTAATATAATATATAATGGAATACAATATGCATTCATTTTGTAAATATACAGTATATTCTATATGTTGTAGACTTTAGTGCAGTTTCCCAAACTTTGCTTGGAGCGCCCCCCTTTTGGAGATGAAATGATTGTCAGTGGCCCCCCACCTGAAAAATACGGTAATAATGAAAAGTGTTTGTGATAGCCCCTGTCATAACGCCGGCCCCCCCACCCCAGTTCAAAAAACCCCGCTATAGTGTTTCAGATTTTCTTACCCCATCAGAAACTGACAGGTCCAACCCAGGGCTGCATTTAAGTCTGTGGGCGATATGCCAAAATGGAGTTTCTTTGCTCGTACTTGGGTAGAAAAAGTACAACCTTGAGGGTACCTGTGGTGTTTGGGAAGCAGCTGAAGGCCTAGCACTGTCATCGTGTTATCAGGTAGAGTGTTGTTAAGCTGTGAAGATAAAAAGAGTCACAAACACAACAAGTCAAAAGTTTAGACACACTAGAAAGTGTATCCTAACTTTCGATTGGTACTGTATACTAGAATAACATTTTGGGGGCTCACCCACGAGGCGAGAAGATACTCTACTTGACACGCTCCTCTTATAGACACGTTGACCTTCACCTCAAAGTACAGCTGACCTGACATATTTGGGGATGTTTCTGTGAAGGCGGAAGTAAGCGCTGATGTCGTCATAATAAAGGTCGTAAAATCAGGTGAACTTGTGGTCTCTGGGGGAACCGGGTCAGGGGATAAACTGGCTGGAGGAGGAAAAAACTCTTATCATCAGTTGCCGTGGTAACCAAAAGCATCCCCCCCTTTCCTACCAACAGGCGTGGTTTGAATGCTAGCTGCGTCAGCCTGCACCTGGATCAGACTACCCAGTCCATGATAGGGGGCACCCAGCACGGCATGCATCGTGTCCTGTACTGCCGCCACATCCATGCAGGGGATGACCCTCACGTAGACCCGGCAATCAAACCTGCACAACACAACACAAAAGTTTGCGCAATTCATTCTTATGCTAACGCGGCTCATAAGACAAATGAAATATCTCACCTGTTAATATTGGGGGAGGTCCGGCGTACCTGACAGAGAATAATCTTTTTTGTAAAAAGATGTAGAAATGATTTGCATTCTAGACAGTGCATGACCAATATTTGATTGCTGTTAATGCTAATAAATTTGTTCGACACCAAAATACAGAGTATGGATACTATTAAATAATATACTGTCTTTACAACCTTTCATTTGGTAAACAATGCCATGAAATAAATAAAAAAAAAAAACAAAATGTGTTCTTTTACAGTATTTTAAAGACAAATTGTTTTATCTATAATTATTTATCCATAACAAGAATAATAATTCTGGATGACTCTTAAAAAATATATAATAAACGCTCAAATATGAAAAATAAATAATAAATAAACCATAAAGAGTCAAATGGTAAAACAATTGGAATGAGACTTATAGTAAAATTATTAAATTGCAAAATTATTGTAAAAACACAAAAAAAAACAGTTTTAAAAAAAAGATGTAAAAAATCTTATACTATGATATAATATTATGTATTACATAATGTGTAACATCTATTATACATAACCATTATTATATTATTCAGTATCATTGTTATTTCATAAATACCAATCAATATATTAAACAAAAAAACAAGTAGATAATCTACTGGTATGTCATATCAAATATATCAAATATAATAATAACAATGACTATTAGCTAGTAGAATCACATAATAAATAAGTAATAAAAAAAACCCTCAAAAACAAACATATTTGTTAATATTATTGTATGCTCACCTGTTTATCTTCTCTCAATGTTGCCAGCATGTTTTCCTCTTTTGCAGCGAATCTGTTTAAAACAAGATTCATTTAAAGCAACATTAAGAAGTGATTTTTGCTCCCATGAATTGAAATACCTGGTTGCCTCAAAGACAGACAGCATGTGTAAATAGACGCTTGAAGGCAGCACATCTCCCAGCTGAAAACAGAAACATCCATTGGCAGAATACGTGCTCGTTTAAAAGTCGTGTTTGGTATATATCGTGACTTGAAACAATACCCAGCGATGTGCAACGTCCCTGGCTGTGTGGAGATCCGTGTTCTTGCCGTCGTATCGAATGATGTTGAGCTTCAGGCCGACTTTGTAAAAGGACCACTCTTATGTTGATGCGTGCATGAAAGACAGAACCGTGACATTCAGGTGTCTGTGGGTGACCATGGCGGGCAATTACAGACATGGGGCTCGTTGGTCTAGAGGTGTGATTCAAGTTTTGGGTGTGAGCGTTCCCGGGTTCAAATCCCTGACGAGCCCTTCTCCTTTGCGATTTTGAGAAAACTGATCAATGTAAGTCCAGCACAATGCAAGGTATTGGGTCGGATAGCACCTGTATTTGTTCAACTGACCCAAAGACAGGTGGTCAATATTTAAAATGGGAAGTGCTGCCATGACATCTGACGCTAAAAGTGGCTGTAAAACGAGTAAACACTGGAAGGCCGAGGAGGCAACGTGGGCTTAACGTATTGTTGGAAATGCTAACATACACTCTCTCATGATTGCAGTAGACTGTTTTGGAGTAAACTGAAAAACCAATTGAAGGACAACAGATGGATGAATGGACGGTCGATGGATACAATACAGTATGTGTGAATGCTACACAGATGGAGGGATTGGTGTTAAGATGAAGGGATGAACACATGGACAGCACGGTTGGTTGGTTGGTTGGTTGGTAGGATGTAGATAGAAAGATGGCTGGAGGAATGGAAGGATGGACTGGCAGGCAAACAGTGGATGGATAGACGGACGGGTGAAAGCACGGATAGACAGATGGATGTACAGGTTGACGGATGATTGGATGCATGGACAAATGTTAAATGGATGGATAAATGCTTGGGCATTAGTTGGATGGACAGCATATAAATGCAGTGATGATTTCTCTAAGACTGCAAGGGAAGCTCAGCTTTACCTAAAATGTTCAAAAATAGTTTTTAAAGCGGTGAAATATGCAGTGCTGTGTGTACATTTCATTGACTAAATGCGCACTAGAATACATTCATCAGCTACTTATCACATACACAGCTCGGACGCTGAGCATCTGCTGACTTTGTGGGGAAGAGTCGAGTGGGTTGTTCATTGGACAAACGCTGAGGTTTGTCCCGCCCATCAGACGCCCAGCATCTCTACGGGTCTATGAGGAAGGGGGCTGTCTCAGACGCTCGGCTTCTGCATGATGAAAGGATGTGCTGTCTGAGGCCTTTTTGGCTGACAGTGAAGTGAGCGAATCAGCGACCTTGAATTTTGTCATTCCATTGTTCTGAACTGATCGGGAGTCTTGACCGATCCCCAGAGACTTAGCTTAGTTAAAAACGACTAAGAACAGAGAGTAGAATTTACATATAAGTAAATAAACACATTTACAATATAGGCTGGGAAAAAAATGAGCTTCCCCTCCTTGACAGACCAGCAGCTGAGTGGATGATGGATGGATGGATGGATAGATGGATGGATGGATGGATGGATGGATGGATGGATGAATGGATGGACGACGGACAGACGGATGGGCGCACCGATGATGGAATATTGGATACACAGTACAAAGGGATGGATGACTAGTGGGCAGACAAAATGGCAGCTGCCTCTGTACTGTACGATACGTAATGTTTCAAAGCGTCCCGGCTCTCATTGTGTACTACTGACCACACTTCAGCGTAGGGTCAGGGATGGGGGCACACATCCTTGTGTCCCACAGGTGGCTGTCCCACTGCAGCAGGTCTCCCTCTGTGCACCTGAGCGACGTCACTTCCTGCCTGCCGCGCTCTTGCCCCCACAATCGGAAGAGGGACACGGTGCCTGTCAGGATGGTGGACTGAAGGATCTGTACTCTGCCGCCCACCAGCTCGTGTGCCGCACCCAGGGTGAGCGTGCCATTTGGGGCCGGCTTGCAGCAGGAGGGTGAAGAGTCCGGCACTATGCAGGAGAGGACAAGGGAAGGTTGACTGAAGACATTATGTGCAGTTCTTACAACGAGCGGCACCTACCTGCCATGAGGTCCATCTGGGTCCCGTTGACGTAAAGCAAGGGCCCGTCTTTGGTATCTGACCATGTCATGCATAGCGAATGCCATTCCTTTACTCCAAGGCTGATAGGGAGGGTGGTCCACTCCGTGCCAAACAACCAGACCACCAAACAATCCCTACGGCCCCCCAGACCAAGACCTACACACTGGGAGTCAGGATGGCGGTACATGAAGGCAGACCACTGAGCGCTAGCCGGTGCCTGGACAGATAAATGGATAAATCACATGGATAGATTAGATGCTGGTTTTCTGCTCAAATAAATACATGAATTGTTCCTAAATTAGAGAAAAAAGTGAATTACAATTTTTGTACTTGGTGCACAGAAAGCGGTTTACGACCTTCTACATTTAGTTTTTTAACATGATTGGACAGAGAGTTGGGTAGATGTATGTATGGATGGATCGACAGATACTTCATTCATCTGCAGGAGAAATTTACGTTTTAATCAGCTCCCCAAAAAGGTCAATCTCGGTTCACTTCCAATGTGTAGTGCAATAATACATACTTCATAGGGAATATTAATAAATAAAAAAGTTCAGTCATGTGTTTTTATCGATCCTCCTCTGTTGTGTAGAAAAGCCGCCTGGTGTGAGTGAGGAAGGTTCTGCTCAGTCTTGCAGTGGAGCAGGAGAGTGATGAAACTGATCTTCTGTTGGGACTGCTCTTTTGTTTTTTTAACAGAGCCCTCTAAACATACAATAACACCCCTAAAGTCACCTTTTCACCTTTTTTATACAGCAAGTAAGACATAAAAAGGACCCGCACGGCCACAACAGTACCCCGTGTTATTATTATGATGATTATTATTACTGTTGTTAATATTGTGCCTATAGTGAAGTTGTTCAAATTTGTAATCAAGTCTGGTGCGTGTGTTAACAGCGACTCCTGTGTAGAATACAGTTTATCAACATCCTTTAATGCCTTAAACTGTAAACAAAACAAAAGGGAGAAAATCAGCTACTATACTGATACTATGCATTTATTTAGTCTTTTTGTTTTCTCTTGATAGTGACCTTAAATTTGAGGTCCAGGCAGGCAGTGAGCTGGTTCAGGGTGGGGATGGAGACCCCGTCCTCTAGTCTCCAGTGGCTGCAGCCCAAGTTGAATTCAGCCACTTTGCCCCAAAGGCTGAGAAGAGGAGCTGAAATACAACAAAATCAGCATAAGATTGGGTAGGAAGTGTGAGGAGCGTGTCATGCTGTTATGTTTTTTTTTCATTGCAGATAAACGTAGAGGTATCCATTATTTTGACAAGTACTGTAATGTGGCTCCGAGTTCCCAGCCTTTCATGTGTGTGAATGATTTGACTCCTGTGCACTGTTTGCCTTACATTGCAATTTACAATGTGCATACACACTTCTTGCAAGTAGAAATAGGCATTTACAGCCATTATATTCATTATAAAAATTAGCTAAATAATAGTAAATATATGGGACTAAAAACAAATAACATAAGCAGTCATTTTCAAAATCTCCTACCTCGCATTGCGGTAGGGACAGTCCGGCACAGCAGAGCGACAAACAATATTTTTGGATGAAAAATCATCACAAACCTAAAAAAGGGGAGGGGGAGACTTTCACCATAACAATACTTTATGATCACAAGCAATCATAATTACAAACCCATTCTCAATATGGTGGTTATTGTTATGATAGAAAGTTAGATTTACACCAAAGTGTAAATAACACAATAGAACATTGTGAACTTACCTGCTTAAGGAGTCCTACTTCAAGTTTAAACATGCAAAAAAACAAAAGAGATGTAGCTCTGCCACTCTGACTAGAATGCACGTGTGTATGCGTGTGTGTGTGCGTGCATGACGTTTTTAGAGTGAGGCATCAGTTAAACAGAGGGGAGGGGGGCATACGTGTAATAGTCATACATTTTAACTTACAATTTGTTTCAGCTGAAGAAACACATGTAACATTTTCTTAGTTACATAGTGTTTCTAACATTATTAGAGGCCTCTAGACTTTAAATAACACCCCTATAATCAACTTTATACTGTCCTTTTACCCAATATAGCAGACATCTATCCATTTTCTATGCCGCTTATTCTCATTAGGGTCGAGAGGGTATGCTGGAGCCTATTCCAGCTGACTTCGGGCGAGACGTGGGGTACACCCTGGCTGGTCGCCTGTCAATCATTAGAGCCCTCCAGACATTAAATAACACCCCTATAGTCAACTTGACAGTCGTATTAAACAAAATAAAAGACATAACAGAAAATAGACACATTAGACGTAAATAAGACCGCAATGGGAGAGTTCCTTGTTGTTTTGCGGACAGCGTACTTCCTGGTGGCTATTGTGTCATCATTGCAACATACCACACTATCAAACTACATCTCACATATTTGAATGCATTATTTGTATTTTCATTTTGAAAATAATATTTAGGCAAATAATATTTGTTTAAAGATGCATATTTGGGACCGATAATAGGCTGTAGTCAACCACAAACACTGCAATTTATTTATTTAGAAAACACAATAGGGTGAAGACACACATTTAAAAACGCACAGTGGCGACAAACGACAATACATTCATTTTAAGAAGTTTTCTCACACATTTGTCTCGGGTTTCTTGGCCGGTTTTACACCCCAACTGCCTTTACAGCTTTACAGCTTGCAGCTCTAAGTCAAGATGACATAAAAACATCAAATAATGTGCAGAAACTCCCATGACACTCTGCATTTAAAACATGAGTCTAGACATTTTGTGAAGACGTTTATTTACTTAAAAAGTCACTTTCATAACAAACAAAGCCAACCTTTAGCTTCAATGGCATCCGTTATGGAATGGCACAATGGCTGCGCATCAGCATGCGCTATTAATAAGCAAATGTGGGAGAACTGTGCAGTATATCATGTTTTCATGATTCAAGGTACAAAAAAGACCAGCTCATCTTAATCATTAAAATGATTAAAATATCACATCCAAACTGGACGAACAGTCAAACAAAATGTAACCAAAAAAATCTTTTTACTTTTTCTCTGGATTTTTTGGCGTGTATATGCATCCTTTTGCAAGGCTATCAGTCATGAAGTCCAGTTCACTAGAAAGGTACTTTTTGCACTTACATGACTGATAAACGTCATGCAAACCAACACCTGTATGATATCACAGGTTAAATGGAAGCTGCAATAAAAACGGTCGCCTTGCTATGCAAAAGTCAGCATTGAAATAAAGACATCATGTAAGGAACAGCACAGTATAGATATGTATATATATATATATATATATATATATATATATACACACATATCCATCCATCCATCCAT
>QODF01000042.1:5861233-6057401 GCA_024372805.1 Oostethus manadensis
GGCCGCACGGTGGCTGAGTGGTTAGCACATTGGCCACACAGTCAGGAGATCTGGAAGACCTGGGTTCAAATCTCCGTTGGGCATCTCTGTGTGGAGTTTGCATGTTCTCCCCGTGCGTGTGTGGGTTTTCTCCGGGTACTCCGGTTTCCTCCCACATTCCAAAAACATGCATGTTAGGTTAATTGGCGACTCTAAATTGTCCATTAGAGTGTAAATGTGAGTGTGAATGTTTGTTTGTCTATATGTGCCCTGCGATTGACTGGCAACCAGTCCAGGGTGTACCCCGGCTCTCGCCCAAAGCCAGCTGGGATAGGCTCCAGCATCCCCGTGACCCTAATGAGGATAAGCGGTACAGAAAATGAATCAATGAATGAATATTTTGACTTTATTCGTGTAAAATTAGTGTTAATTTTTCCACTTCTTTTTTTTTAAATTTTTTATATTTTTGGAATTTGCCATGAGCCAATCAACCCCCCCCCACCCCCACAGTCCGCACTTTGGACACTCTTGGGTTTAAGCACTGCTTGTGGGACCAATTTGATTGGCATTGATTGGCAAAGTGAGTGGGAATGTTATGAGGCAGAATTTCCAGAGATTGGTTGAATTTGGTAAACTGAGGCGATTGCAAGATGGTAAAATCTTGGGGATTTGTGTTGTCCAAAGTCTAGCCTTTTACAACAGTAGGAGTAAACTCTACTTTGTCTCTGTAGCTATAATGCTAAGGGCTACGTCTTGTCTCCAAGCAGAGCTATTGTGTACTTGATCCACTTTTTACATATACAGTAGTGTTAAAAATAATAGCTGTGCAATGTGACTAACCAGGTAAAGTACTGTTATTAGTGTAGTTTTATTGCTACATGGTAGCCATGCTACAAGTTGCCAGTAGGTGCGGTAGATTCTCAGAATCAAGCATTCATGATATGCACGCTCTTAAGGCTGTGCAATTGGGCAATTAGTTGAAAGGGGGGTGTTAAAAAATATTGCAGAGCATGCATATCATAAATGCGGGGTCTTGTTTTCTGAGAATCTACTGCACCTACTGGTAACTTATATTCTGGTCCATGCGGTAATAAGATGGCGACTTAAAAAAACCTGTGATGGCCATTTGGCAGGCGTTGCATTTCTTGGCCACGGTGCTCTTGTAGCAGTCGAGGCAGAAGGCGTGGTCCTGGTGGGAGGTGAAGCTGGACCCGGCCAGAGGTTTGGAGCAGGAGCTGCACACAAAACAGTGGCCGTGCCAAGGCTGCTCCTGGTAGGTGACTCCTCCTGACAGTATGGGCTAGAAGCACAAGGGAGGAGTCAAGCACACAAATATATTTGCTGCGTTTTTGTCTGCTACCTTCTTGCAGGAAACGCAGATTTTGGCAAACTTGCTGTCATAGCAGGGGCTGCAGTAGACGTCGCTCCCTTTGGACACGAAGCTCTGTGATCCCATTGGTCGTTTGCAGTGGCAGCAGGTGAAGCACTCGTCGTGAAACGAGTTGCCTTTGTACTCCACGCTCTCCGTGCCTGCAGAAAAGGACAGATGGAGGCCAGACATGCCAATTTTCCGCTTTTACAGGTAGTATCCGAGCATCTTCCACACACAGATCCCGTAAAAGAGACACTGCCAAGTAGCAGTCGTAGACATCGGACCCGAACCCAGCAAAACCTGCACCCCTGCAAAGGTGTTTTGCTTGATGACGGCCACGTTTATTTTTTAACGTGGGTGTCATTCTCCTAAAGTAATTTACCCACTTCCCCACTAGGTGTAGCACCTCCACTCCAACTGTTGTTATTGGCTCGCTGCATGTTGTAAAAATGGCATGTAACAAAAAAACAGCAAAAATCTGCTGAAATTTCAGAAGAATAAAGTTAAAAAACAAAGAGAAAAAAGTTGTAAACATAACAAAAAATTTTGATTTTCCAAGAAAAATGTCGTAATATTATAGAGAAAAATAATATCCTTTTAGTAGCATAAAGGTGAAATATTAAATACAATAGTTAGTTTATTTTCATAAAATGATAAACAAACAAAACAAGAAGAAAATTGACAAGAAGAAAATTTAAGTCGTTGGGCAATTGAAAAAAACAGTAATTTTAATAGAACAAAGTCAAAATACGCAGACAAAAGTCGGATTCTAACAAGACAAAATTCACAATTTTATGGGAATAAACTCGTAAAGTTATGGGGAAAAATAATATCATTTTAGTAGCAAAAATGTGCAATATTTTTTTTACTGTTTTTAAAAATAGTGACAATAGAGAAAAAAGTCGTATTCTAACGAGAAAAAATTCGCAATTTTAGGAGAAAAAACTGATAATATGAAAAAAATAATGTCATTTTAGGATGAGGGAAAAATAATATGTTGGTAGCAGAGATTTTAAATATTGAAAAAACTTTTATAAATGTATTTTTAATTTTTAATTTTATTATTTTTATTTTATTTTACGGGAACAAGGCAAATTATGCAAGACAAAAGTCATATTCTAATGAGAAAAAAGTCAAAATTTTATAAGAATAAATTCATAAAATTATGAGGAAAAATAATATAATTTTAGTAGCATAAATTTGAAATATTTTTTAAAACATAAAAAAAATGTTGCATTTTTACAGGAACAAAGTCAAATTACGCAGAGACAATAGTATATTCGAACGAGAAAAATTTAACAAGAATAAACTAAAGATATTATGAACAAAAAATTTTTTTTAATAATGTTATTTTTAAAAGTTTGAATATAATGACAAAAAAAAACAAACAAAATAAAGGTTTTGGAAAATTAGGTTGAGGAAAACAATAATCATAATGTTGCAAAAAGAAAATTTTGAAAGATTATTTATAAAGAAAGTTGAAACAAATGGAAAATAAAAATAAAAAATGAGGGAAAGTGCAAAGGCCAAAGTTAATTGTAGTAATAGACTACAGTATATCACAAAGCTGAGATGCATTTATTTTTCTTGAATTATATAAAATTGTGTGCAAATTACAACATATCAACGTGGCCTTTGCATCTTTGCATGTGGTCCTCGCTGGAAAACGTTTGGACATCCCTAAGTTTATGGTCTAAGTGGTTCTTACCAGCCAGTATGGGCTTATAGCAGCCGTGGCAACGTGGAGCCTCCTCCCTGGAGCAGCACTTCCCACACAGGATGTGGTCATCCTTGGTGGTGAAAGGTTCCCTCGCCAGAGGCTTGTAACACTTTCCACATCGGAAGCAGTCCTCATGCCAGTACCGTCCCTTGTGACTCAGCTCCTACGATCAGGATGTCAATAGCTGCTTTTCAAGTATCCTTATCTACCTCTGCACGCGCTTTAAAGTGTTGCCACCCCGCTACTCATCATTAAAGCTTAAAAAAGAAAAACTCGTTTGATGTGAATTTCATAAACAAGAGCCTGACCTTTGACTCCACAGAGATTGGTCGGTGGCACTCGGCGCAGCTGTTGGCACAGAACTTGGTGTGGCAGCGCACACACACCGGGCGGCCCTCCTTGCGCACAAACCTCCTTCCCCCGAGGTCCTCCCGGCAGTAAAAACATTGCACGCTGGCAGCCATCTTTAATCTGAGGGCAGCAACAAAGCAAACGTGAGTCCACTTAAAAAGGGTCTTACCTTATTAAAGCAAACTTTGGTGTTTTGATGATGTTTCCTTTAATAATCGCAGCGCCACATGCATCACAATCATGTGATTTCACCCAGCCAATCAGCAAAGACAGGCAATGATAACAATGAATAGGTTATGTTTCAGTGCAATAAAAGAAGAGCATACTGTATTATAAAGTACTAGTAGTCATTATCATAAAAAAAGAGTCCAAAAAAGGTAAATATATGAAAATAAATGAAATTATTATCATCATCATAAGCGGTAAGGAAAATGAATGAATGAATGAATGAATGAATCATCATAGTGGATTGTGTAGAGGGTTAGTGGGTAAGAAATTATAATCAAATACAAATAAAGAAAAGTGTCAGTCATTTTCTATACCGCTTATCCTCATTAGTGTATTATACTAAATTATTTTTACAACCAACAATTAGTAAAAAAAATGCTGATTGTGAATGGATATGTAATATTTTCTGAAACAAGCGCGTACATTTTCCCCATTTGAAATGAAGTGATGAATAATAATAATGAAAAATAGCTTTGTTATAGCAGTGTATAATTCTAACATGTAAATAATAAAAGTATGAGAGTATAATTCAATTATATAAAATAGTTTAATGAGTGCTTTAATATTAATAATAACAGTGCTAATATTTATATATAATATTATATTATTAATTAGATATAATCATCTTTATATTATACATTTAATTGATCAACGTAGTAATTCCACTAATCACCGCTTGAGGGCTCCAGAGATGTTTGTGAGTCGACAACGTGTTGCAGAGTAATGCAATTCTATAAAACGGGTGTGTATTTTGCTGTACAGGAGGAGTGTGCCAAGACTTTTTTATTCGTTTGGTGTGCTTATTTTAAGTTTCTGGCAACTTGGCCAGCAATTTATGAACCAAAGTAAATGACATGTTTCCTGTGCAATATGCTGAACAGCCAACAGAGGGCGGTGGAAACGCCACACCATTAAAAGATGGCTTGTTAATTAAAAAACAAGCATGAATTCAGGTGTATAAACAAGGAGTGTGTTCACAAAGGTGTACAGTTGGGTGTATTGCACTAAAATAAAAGTTCATTCTTGTATCCGGTGTCCAAAATGTCAAGCTACTGTCCCAAAAACGGTGCCTTGAATCAGCACGTGTGTGCCCGTAAGCCAAAAGGAATGCAAAGGGTAAGACATTAAAAAAAGCGGACTCACATATTTGCCACATCAAGTTCCTGTTGGCTGACCGCGAGGAATTCTGTCCGGCGCTCGTCCTTCTATCTTTGTTTCTTAACATCCCACCTTTACTGTGAGGTCATTTTTATTTTTATGGGGGTGGCTTTTCAGCTGGTCTACAGAAGGAAAACGCCAGAAACAGCTATTGTAGGTGTATTTATGTGTATATAGTGTATGTTCACATACAGAATGACTGCTATGAGACACGTGGTCAACATCCAAAGTTAAGTTAAGACAATGTCTCTCCCATTCACAAACACACATACACACGCACACACACAACGGCCACTCCCGGGGAAACAAAACACGGAAAGCCACAAAAATGAAACTGGTGGCCCGAGTTGGAATGCCAGCACAGAGTTAAGAAGTTATACTTTCCAGTAGAAGCGTGACAAAAAAGGGTTAAAAACGAGCAACCAGGGCGTGTTTAAAGTGACTTTTACAGCTAATTCATGTTAAGCTCCTCTTACGTAAACAGACAACTTTGAAGAGCATAGTCGCGTGGAGAAACAAAAAGCGTAACTCTTCTATTCCTGAAGGGTGAAAATGTAATCAAAACATGTACGCCTGTTTTGAAGACCGCGTTATTCATTTTCCGTGACGCTGTTTTTTTAAACCCTTTAAGTACACCTGAAATTTCTCGACACAGATCAACAAAACATACTGTAACTTCAGGGCAGGGGTCGGGAACATTTTTGACTAAGAGAGCAGTTCATTCATTCATTTTCTATACCGCTTATCCTCATTAGGGTCGCGGGTATGCTGGAGCTTATACCAGCTGGCTTTGGGGGAGAGGCGGGGTACACCCTGGACTGGTTGCCAGTCAATTGCAGGGCACGTATAGAGAAACAAACATTCACACTCACATTCATACCTACAGCAACTTAGAGTCGGCAATTAATCTAACATGCATGTTTTTGGAATGTGGGAGGAAACCGGAGTACTCGGAGAAAACCCACGACATGCAAACTCCACACAGAGATGCCCAACGGAGATTCCAACCCAGATCTTCCAACCTTGGTCACAGTTTGACCCTGGAACAGATTATTTCCTATGACAAACAAACAAAAAGGACTTTAGCGGTTCCATTGTAATTGGCCGTCAAAGACAGCAAATATTTGGGTGTGGTCAACAGAGTATAGCACATAACGAGACGCTTATCTAACGGGAAGTATTGCTGACAGGAAGCGAGGCGGATTCCGTGCAGGTCGCAGGAAAATAAATCACATTTGACATCATCCCTGCAAGTCTGGGCTGCTTTTTTTTCTACCATAAAAGTTCTTGTTTTCATTATTATGCACAAGTGGGAGGCTCGTGTGTGTGTGAGTGCGTGTGTGTGTGTGTGTCTGGTCCTGATGGGGGTCGTCTTTCATCACTTACGTTGCTGACATTTTATATCAAGGTATTCAATTGTGTATTAAATCACCATAAATAAAGATACAGGATATGCTGTGGGTGGGATTTACCTTCCTTGTGGCCGTAATAAAGTCATAAATAACTTTAAATCTGCATTATTACGTGGGAGCGTATTTGTGACATTCGTCTGCACGTAGCCGACATCTGCGCGTTGTGTTGGCATGAGCGAATCACTGAAGAATGTGCTGGAACGCCGGAGAAACAGGAAGTCTCCATCAGAATGGTGTTGGCACAATCCAAACACACACACACACACACAAATGATTAGACATGATAGGTCCCATGCTGAACTGAGGGTGCTCCTGTAAGCGTAACCCCTGTTTCCATTTAGAGGGAAAATACATCCATTTTATCACATTTGAGGAAAACAAGTCACACGGGACGGGACATACACGCGATTCGGTCAACGGGAACGAGACGAGAGGAGATTTTAACAATATTTTGCAATCTACAAATTAAACTTCTACACACTCTTCTGCACTCTGTGTGCATGCCAGCAGCCCCGCCTCCACCCGCGAGCCAAACAGACCGACCAAAGGGCTCACGCCATTCCTGGCGTTGTTCTACGGAACTGAGGCGCCAAGTAGCTGAAACCAATGCACAGAGTGAACTCTCTTCCTGCCGGTTTGGAGACAAGAGAGGAGGAAAACAGACATGTATTAAGTAGCAAGCTATTGAAGCCGGAAAAGTTCATTTTCATTTATCGGGAGGATAATGAATTAATAAAGAATGAATGATTGTCCGACGGGACTTTCTGAACGAGAAATCGTAACGTAACAACGTAACAGTTCAGTCTCACATGATTTCCTATGAATTTTTTAATACAATTTGTTTTGGGGGTTTTTGTGAAAATCTATTTTTTCTTGATATACATTTATTTGCATTGATTTTAAGGTACGTTTATTGACCCAACTCCCTTTATTAGTACTTTTTTTTTAAATAAATGTATATTTGTAATTGTTTTTGTGGAAGTACATGTTTTTACCTATTTATGACAATTTTATTTAAGGTGTATTTATATCCCTAAATGCCTTTATTTATAACAATTATTTTTAATCCTAATAAAATCATATATTATATTATATATATTGTATATAAATATATATATATCATATTTTTTTTTTTAATATATATTATTATTTTTCTCTCGGTATACAGACATAATTTTTCCTAAAGAAAATAATGCAAATCAAATTAATTTGTTCCAGACTCCCAAAAATCTCAACAAAAAATATGTTTTATAGAGAACAATTATAGTCTAAAACCATGGTAAATTATTATAAACAATAAATTAAAAGGACAAGCACAAAATATAATAATAATAATAATAATAATATGCCTCGTAAAAACTCGGTACACAGACTTTTTCCTGATTTGTAACTGATATGTCACTACAACAGAATCGCTTTGTGAGTTCTAAAGTAATAGTAACCACAGTAACCCAAGCAGTACATGACTCTACTACAGGGGTGTCCAAAGTGCGGCTCGGGTGGGGGGGCATGTGCAGCCCTCGGTACATTCTAAAAATACAATTAAACTAGAAAGCTAAACAAACAGCAGCAAAAATGAAAAAAGAGCGATAATTTTACATGAATAGATGTAAAATATGCATCTATTAATATGTGCATATATAAATACATATATAAAGACAAAATATTAGGAAAATAACTAAACATAAAATTAGGAGAAAATGTGATACAATTGAAATACTAAAGACAATTTTTTCATTTCAATAAACGGAAGAAAATGGTTGGATGAATATATATATATATATATATTTAGTAGTCATAATATGAGAAACAAAACACAAAAGAATAAAATAGCAATTTTAGGAAATGTAGGTTGGGTAGAAGATATATAATTACAATAATTAAGGTAAACTATGATGCGAATAAAGACAAAATATTAAGAGAAAAAAAATGGATGAAATATTTGTAAAACATTTAGTTTAGTCAAACGTTGAGTCAACAATAACAAAGAAGCTGTTTTTCCCTTACATTTAAAACAACAGCTGCATACCTACAGTACATGGGTGGGGTTAAAAAAGGTCAAAGCGTCCCCCGCATCCTCACATTTTGAAGTATGAGCACGGCGGAAAAAGTTTGGACACCCCAGCTCTGCTGGCTCCTCATACCGTCACAACGGCAATAAATATTACACCATATTTAAAACCGAGCCATGTGTTTGGTTAAGCATTTCTGCTCCACTTCAGCCCTAAAAAAGCCAATCATTTGTTTTTTTTGGCACCAGCGGCACACATTCCAGAGAGTGGGATAGTGGCGAGTCGGACAAAAGCGGCATGGTCTCACACCGCCGGGGCGAACGCATGACGACTTTAACAGGTGAATGACCAGTTTCCTCACGCTATTCAGGATATTGCAATAGACTGAGACGAAAACCTTCAAACGTGACAAAGACCTGATCCCGCGTGACTTGAAGTGTCGTCTTGAGGCGGCAAACTGCGCAAACTGTGCCTCCTGACGCCTCACCGCCAAAGAAAACACTCCACGTAGAAAAACAAACCTCCTTTCAAGCTGGGAGATGATTTACCGCCAGTTTAACGGCTGCACCAGAAGTTTGGATGAGCTTGCGGAGAGGGGACACAAATCATAAAGGAAGAGAAGCATGTGTTTTTCCTTTTTCAAGTCTGCAAAACAACTTGAGCAATCTGTGGCGTTTGTGGCGATGGTTACTCTAGCTCCTCATATGCTCAACTACAGAGAGAACCAGGCAGCTAAAAATTAAAAGACCTCTATGAAAAAATGTAAAATAGATATTTTGTCTATTTTCATAATTGATTTTGAATGCACTTTTGTAATATATCCTACATATAATCAACGTTAACACATTTAATTCATTCAGATGTGTCAGGTGTGAAAAGTGTCACAAAATGAAAGGAAAGGTGTACAAAACTGTGATGAGACCAGCGATGTTGTTAGGTTTAGAGACAGTGCCGCTGAGGAAAGGACAGGAGGCAGAGCTGGAGGTAGCAGAGATGAAGATGCTGAGGTTCTCTTTGGGTGTGACCAGGATGGACAGGATCAGGAATGAGCACATCGGAGGGACAGCATATGTTAGAGGTTTTGGAGAGAAAGTCAGACAGGCCAGACTGAGATGGTTCGGACATGTCCAGAGGAGAGATAGTGAATATATTGGTAGAAGGATGCTGAGTTTTGAATTGCCAGCCAGGAGGCCTAGAGGAAGACCAAAGAGGAGGTTTATGGATGTAGTGAAAGAGGACATGAAGGTAGTTGGCGCAAGAGAAGAGGATACAGAAGACAGGGTTAGATGGAGGCAATTGATTCGCTGTGGTGACCCCTGAAGGGATAAGCCGAAAGGAAAAGAAGAAGAATTCAGTATTACATGAAATTAATTAATTAAAAATACATTGAATAGATTTCATTTTTTTCATACCAACTTTTTGGACATGAATCCCTTATTTTTTCACGCTGTGTTTTCATGTTCAATACCTTACTCTTTTCAGGTTAATGTTGAAATACCGTTTAAATGCAGCATCAGTCTCTCAGCTTTACAGACTCACCAGTTCCGGCCGAAGCAATGGCGGTCATATTTACGTGCACCGCATTTGACAATGATGCATTTATGGCACAACGAACACTTCCGGAGCACGTTGGATGTATTTCCATGATTGCAATATGTTGTTCATGCAAAACAGAGTGGGAATTGGAAAGTGCTTGCAGGAAAATATGCATCTCACTGAATAGTTTAAGACATTTTTGGGGTCACCACCTTGATGGTCCCCATTTTTAGCAGGTTTATAGTTCCGCTATTACCTATTTTAACACACAAGCACCAGAAAAGCTGGGAAATTCCAAATAAAAGTGCAACAAATTAGTGGGTCGTTCCCTTAGATGTGTCCATGAATGATTTCAAAATGCAACGCGTGTCCGAAGGCCCGCGGGTTTGAAACTCCCGATGTAGAGAGACAAGCTTTGAATAAGTCCATTCATTTTTAATAATGCTAAAGCTGCCGCTAGATGCTATTTTTATTGTTGCACACAATACCTGCTGGACACCACTGAATAAAAAAACACTGTACAGGAATGTTAATTGACCTTTGTGTGCATTTTCTTGGCCTTGGTGAGTGCAGAGAGGAAACTCGCTAACTGGAAACAGATCCTGACTCACACTCACACACACACACACACCCTTGAAGATTACTTACAGAGACAACGCCCCACGCAATTTTTAAGTCTTATTGTTTCCTCTTCAGTTACCAAAAAGCTGGTTTTGCAAGGGTGGATCTGCAAGAAATCCCAAAATGTGTCAGCTCATCATCATGGAGAAGTAGCAGCTGATGGTGGAACCTCCTATTTAATATCGAATCAAGATGATAATAACACATAAAGCATTACACGACACAAGTAATGCATATTCCGTTGCATGCAAATGAGATGACCACTAACTTTTTTTTTCTGAAACACGTCATCACGTTACTTTTTTTTTTTTTTTTTTTGGTCCTCCATCTTACCGGTTGAAGGTCGAGTCTCGTGTCCGGGAACGTGCGTCTCTCGCCGGTGTCGTCAATCGGCAACGGTCGTAACTTTGACCCTCCGGCTTCATAAACTCGTCTGTGGTTAGCAGCGTCTGCTGGAAACAACCAACCAAAGCGCAACCCGGAAGTGGCTTCAAAATAAAATAAAGTGCGACTTCCCCGAGCATGGGGAAGGAAGATATCAAAATAAAACTTACGCAAAAAAAATCAGCGGTCGTTTGTGTTTATTTTTGGTACACTTGCAAAGTGACAAGACACAAAAAAACTAAAGAATGAACAGAAGGGAATGAGTCTGTCAAATGTGTTTTAAAAATGAAAATCACATATAATTATTTTTTCCAGTTGGGTTCCTACAAATAGCTATTTTTAATATACATATTTAGTTAGAGAAGCGCTCATGAGAAAAGTACCATAGCAATTATCTTCTTTAAACAATTCATACACAATACAATTTCACATGAACCAAAGGGGTGAACAATTTGTGTGGAAAATCATCATTTCCACGAAGAACACTACTTAGAAGTCATCCAGACAAACATTTTGAGGGATAAGTTAGTCGTATCTTCGCAGTTACCTCAGTGCAAAGCTGAAAGACGGCAGCGGAGACGAGGTAGATCTCGTACTCCAAATACTGGAACCACATTGTTATATTTACAATTCAGTCAGTACACAGTGTCACATATTGCCATTTCCTCGACCGGAACATTCAACATGAATCAGAGCAGTTTGTCTTATTAACATGGATGACAGGACTCCACGAATCAAACTAATCAAACAAATTTCCATTTCCTGTAGGCACTTGAAATCACAACAACATTTCACGCCGCCGGTAAAAGCCGGCTTTCCCCACAGCTTTGTAGCTGCTGTTCTGACAGAATGGCAGGGTCACAGAATGGGGTCTGGACTCGGCCATTTTCCTGCTTTGAAGGGCCTGTCAGCGCCATGATAGAGGTGGGACGTCGGGAAATGGCGCCAAGGCTTGGTATTTTTGCACCTGTGCCTTTTACACAGAACCCAGTGAAGGCCATGTGTCTTAAAATGCGCAGCGACACAGCGTATCTAAGATATGTCTGCGAGTTGGCGAAAAGAGAAGAATAGGGACTCTGCTTGTCAACGGGCAACCAAAATACTGAAGGTTGCAAGTGTAAAAACAGCCCCTCAAAGAAGTGTGAGGTGTGAAATACCCTTACACACAAACTACATCCTGCCTCACGTACGGTTCTGAAGCTACTTTTGACACTGGAAAATTGCCGGGTCACCTTTGTCCTAAACATTCCGTGTTGGTACCATTTATACAGGACAGTGACAAGCAACAAAGGGGCTTTTACCGGCTGTGTGAAAGGGGCTAGAGACCAGAAGCACACTTCTTCTGCCCGGTTGTGTTGACGGCAACTTCCTATTTTACACATTAGGACTTAATTATAGTGGTATAAATAATATCAGTGCAATGTGACTATCCAGATTCATCACTGTTATTAGTATGTTTTTATTGCTACATGGCAAACAAGTTAGAAGTAGGTGCAGTATATTCTCAGACAAAAACAGTCTGGAGTTACCTGTAAGTACTGTGACAGAAGACGTCTACGTGAAGCTAATCTATTTACAAGAATCCCCTACAAAGTCCCTCTCTTAAAAAAAAAAGGTATGTGCAGAAGACAATTTACAATTTGCCAACGAATTGGTGACTCAAAATTGTCCATTAGAGTGTGAATGTGAGTGTACGTCTGCCCTGCGATAGACTGGCGACCAGTCCAGGGTGTACCCCGACTTCCGCCCGAGGTCACCTGGGATTAGCTCCAGCATACCCGTGACCCTAATGAGGATAAGCGAAATAGAAAATGGATGGATGGAACACATCAACTGGCCTAAAGGACAATGTGAGGCATGTTTCTCCTACTATGTTCTTTTTATCGCGTAGCGGGTATCATGGATCAGTTTGCATATGTGAAAATACTTGAAGAGGTCACGTTGCCTTATGCTGAAGAGGACTTGCCGTTGAAATGGGTGTTTCAACAAGACAATGACCCCAAAAACACTAGTAAACCAGCAAAGTCTTGGTTATGGAGTGGTCAGCCCAGTCCTCTGACCTGTATCCAATCAGGAACATCAAAAATGCAGTTTCTGAAGCAAAAACCAAGAAATGTTAATGAATTGTGAAATGCTGTTAAAGAATCTTGGGAGTGGAATAACAGCTGAAAGGTGCCACACGTTGGTTGACTCCATGCCACACAGATGAGAAGCAGTTATAAAAAAATTGTGCTCATAAAACTAAATATTATTTTAGTGAGTCACAGAATTGCCAAATCCTAGAAACATAAAAGTACAAAATAGTTTTGTATTTTTTGAACACACACTTTTCAACTAATTGCCCAATTGCACAGCCTTAAGAGCGTGCATATCATGAATGCTGGGTCTTGTTTGTTTTCTGAGAATCTACTGCACCTACTGGTGACTTGTTTGCCATGTAGCAATAACAATATACAAAACAAGTGATTAATGTGGTTAGTCGCATTGCACTGCTATTATTTTGAACACTACTGTATCGGATGTATGAATCCTGTCTTTGCCGGGTTCTGTAAAAAGGCAGCGGTGACCGCAGATTTAGAAGGTACTGTGTGTGAAAGAGACTTTCATGAATGTTTTTTGCTGCATTACTCAAAACTTTTGTTTTTTCCCTACACAGACGCACACGCGGCGAACCCTAACCTTTCGCAGTGCAACCTTTCCCACAGGATGAGTCGCTCGAGGTGCCGTCTGGGAAATGAAGGTGCATAATTTATAAAACAATAAATAAATAAATAAATACGTGTGGAGGACACCATTGTGGGAAGCGATTTAACGTTTACCAAAACCAGTTCGGTTCTCAGTAGAAGGTGCACTGGTTGGGCAGTCCCTGACCTTGCGTGTGGAGTCTTCACGTTCAAGCTTACAGTAACGAACCCTTCCTCGCGGGGCTTGGCGGCAAGGTGACCCTGGAGACGTGAGTTGTTAAGGGATGAGAACGATAATTTCATTCTTTAAATAAAAGGGAAAACAAATACAACAGCTATGATTACGTGAGCGTAATCTATTTTGTGTACTTTTAGTCATACCAAAAGTGATGCTCTGGTGATTTTATCTATCATAAAAATACATTAAGCTCCCGTAAATATAGCCTGAACACTTTTTTCGCAAAATCAACTTCCTCCAATCATCCATCCTACAGCCTGTGCCTACGCGGGTCAGAGCGAGGCGGGGACGGCGGCGGTGGCATGGTTACGGTGGTTGGGGGATCAGCCTGGTCGTTCATGGGCAGGACCAAGCGAGTGCCTCGGATGGACACTTCGTGCTCGGCCATAGACAGTTCGTGATCTAGACCCTCGTCAAACGGGCCGCCTGCTGTGTTGCCGGTGGATGAGCGGTTGCGCTTGGCAATGGCGGAGCCCGAGCCATCCGTGCTGACGGTGACGTCGGCGTACATGGAGCTCACGCTGGCGTCGTTCAGGATGAAGTCGGAGTCGTCGTCGTGGAGCTGACCTTCATTCTGGTGTGCACGGGGAACAAAATACGGCATAAATTACACAAATGTATAAATACAAAATGAGAAAAACAATGTATTTGGAATTAACGTTAAATAAGAAAAAAGATGGATGCATTTCCCCACAAAAAACTGTTCATAAAGGTTTTTAATGCACCATTCGTACACTTCATATGCAACATCACATAATCATAGAAACAACAAGAATCAAAAGAATAAATTGTTTTACAAATTTGTTAATATTATACTATAAAATGTTCCTACAGTACTGAAAAAATACAGTATTTTGTGCACCATGCATGGCATAAAGTCACTCTGCATGCGATTTATTTTGTTTGTTTGTTTTGTTTATTTTTATTCATGTGTGGTGTTGTGTTTAGAATTTCAAGGAGAAGAATGAATTAAAAAAATGAATGAATTTAATTTTGGGGTAAGGCCGTCACATAACAAAATGTGGAAAAAGTGAAACGCTGTGAGGACTTTCTGGATGCACTATATACAAACAATATAAATATTTAATTTACACTTTAGGTGTTATTATGCATGACACATCCAAATATATAGCAAATATAATGCATCTTTTATTTTGTCATTCAGAATTAATTTGACTTTTGTATTTTTAAGTTTACTGAACTTTATTCATATGTTAATTTTATTTGAGCAATTGTTGTTTTTTATTTTTCCATTTAGTCATCATCAGCTACTCAAACAAATAGCTATCTGTTGTTGACATAATTTCAAAGCATTTAGCCAATATTCAAACACACCAATATCCAGAAATCAACTTTAAAGATAATAGAATTTTGTTAAAATACATTGCTAAATGTAATATATGATGATGCTGCATGGTCAAACCTCATAAGCTTGTGGGCTAGTAAGGCATCGCGCCAGAGGCCCGCAACAGGCAGGGAGGGTAGCGGTGAGAGGGGGGCCGCTGTGGGTCAGGAGGGGTTTCAGGTAACTGCACAAAAGGGTGTCAAGGACCTCAACATAAAAACACCTTCGATTATTCAACAGTATGTATTTCTATGCTATATGTGCTCATTCCTGATCCTGTCCATCCTGGTCACACCCAAATATACAAATATCCACGTATCATGTCCCTCATATAGGGGTTGTGTCAGGAAGGGCATCCGACATAAAACATTTGCCAAATTAAAACATGCGAATCAAACAGAACAAAATGATTCGCTGTGGCGACCCCTGATGGGATAAGCAGGGATAAGCCGAAAGGAAAAGAAGAAGATATCTGGCCTTGTTCCTTCATGAAGACATTTGTCTATGCGTTATACTTAAGTGAAAGTGCACCCTCTGGTGTTCAAATCCTGCATCGTTCCCGTGCCCTCCTAAAAGAGTTCAAAGGATACTTGTGGTCAAAGTTGTACCAAATCCTGAAGGGCCATGCGCTCTCATGCTTGGTGTTCCTCCTCTGTGACCCATCCAACATTCCGAAAACCTGCCAGGCACAAAACCACAATGCTCTTAATTTAACAAAGAAAAACTAAGAGACAGCGCTCAACCTGTGATACTTACACACTGTTCTTGATCAGAGTCCACGCCCACGCTGAGGGATTTAAATAAACAGAGGGGAACAGGATGATTATTTTAGGGAATAAAAAAATAAAAAATGTCACAGACGGCGAGACGTAGTGGGAACACGCGTGCGACGGGTCCTTACGGAATGCTCATGAAGGACAGCATGGGCATGGTACCGCCTCCACAGATCCACACGGTGAAGAAGACAATAAGCAAGGTGGTGGAGAACATCATCTGGCGAGCGTAAGTGGCCGTGTCGCGGATGGAGAGGGCAAAGGTCATGGCACCGCGCAGACCTGGGGGCGGGGACACAAGGGCAGAGAAAACATCGTGTCCCAATATTTGTCTATTTAGTGTCTACCCACAATAGTCAGTGAATATTGAAATTCAGTAGTTCACTCATTTTAAAAGTCACCCCAGGTCAAAAATGTGTATTTTGCATTGTCACATGAGCACTGATAAACAGGTAGGTAAGCATGCTACATTTTTTTGAATAATAATAATAATAATAATAAGTTTTCTTTGTTGGTGCCTTTCAAAAACATGGAAAAAGGCGGTACATGAAATATTATTAATGTGGGATTTGAACTAAGCATCCATCAATTTCATTTTTGATGAAATGGTCCTTGGAGAGCGTTGACTTTGTACCTTAACATAATATTGATAATACTTCATTCTTTCATTTCAATATTTCATTTTCTATACCGCTTATCCTCATTAGGGTCGCGGGTATGCTGAAGCCTATCCCAGCTGGCTTTGGGCGAGAGGACTGGACCCTGGACTGGTTGCCAGACAGACAGACAGGGCACATATAGACAAACAAACATTCACACTCACATTCATACCTATAATATATTAAACATAATTAATCAGTTAATTAATTTTATGGAAATTCTGTGTCAAAAATGTGTATTTTCTTAGGGTCACATTTTGATAAAGTCTCACATGAGCCCTGATAAATAGATGATCTTTCAGAGTATCTTTTATTCCGGTCTGATGTTGGCATTCAAATGAATGGGTTGAATTTGAGCATTGCTTCTTTTGTCCACTCACAATGGCACGGGTCTCAGTTTGCATATTAATTATTATTATTATTGTGTCTGTTATGAGATCATTTAAACCTTTTTACTTTCAAATGCCTTATATGGGCAAATAATAAGCCTAGTGTACCCTGCCTCTCGCCCTAAGTCAGCTGAGTTACATACCCTCACAAATCTAGTGAAGATAAGCAGCATAGAAATTGGATGGATTTAGGGAAGCACATCTGCATATTGTCCAACAAAAGTCTTATGTTAAACAATTCAATTTAACTATGAAGATGCACAAAGGTGTGCGCTCAACCGAAACAGTGCCTCCCCGTTCATCCTTACCTGCAAACATCATCACGTGCTGGAAGTTGGAGCTGATCTTATTCTTGCGGCCCAGGTTGAGTAGGAAAGACAAGGGGTAGATGTTTGCTGCCCTGCCGAGAAACACCGCCACCTACAGTCGCAATGAGGTCAAGGGAAAAGGTATACAGGAACAGCTTTGCTAAGGTAAACCTTTGACAAAATTGTTTATGATGCAATATCCCAAATTTTTAAAATGATAGAATTACTTAGTGGGAATGTTAGTGGGCATATTAAAAAACGAAAAATGGTACATTAGTATTCAATTTTTCATCTCTCCTTCAGTTTTGAGTGAATTTTTTTTAGCTGGCATGAGAAGGTTAAAAAGTCACATTGTTTTAATGACTTATTATTTTATGTATGTTTTCTCAATATAAACGTGGCTTATATGTTTGTGTAGTTGAGGGATTCAGCTTTACAATAACATACATGTGCATGTTGCTGATGTGCCATAGGTTGCCCAAAACTGAAAAAATAATGTACAGTATATTTCAGAATTATACAAAAGTGCATGTTTCAGGGACCACAAAATGGGTCAACAATTGAAAGCTGTTCTGCAGAAATGGAGGTGGATCAAGCCTTGGCAGTTGGTGCAACTAATTCCTACGTGTGTTCCACATTCCGGAGTACTTACCACCTCATCTGTCTGCATGAAAGCAGTATTTGGAACACACTGTGGTGCTAGATCTTCGTGAGCGTCAGTTAAACAATATTTAACTGGAGAAAGCAATTTGTTGCTACAAAAATGGAAAAAAGAAAAAAAAGAATTAACAATGGAAGAGAAACAGACCATCTTAACACTTAATAATGTCGCTTTTTCCTCCAGAGAAAATGGGAGTGCTCTAAAACTTTTATATATGTGTAAACTGTATAAACTTGTTCCCCTAGTGGCCAGCGGCATAATTGGATTGCAAAATGAATAGTCTAATATGAATACCTAAATGAGAAAAATCATGACAAAGAATTAGGGCTACTCTGAAAACAAAAAATAAATTAATGAGTTTTCACATAATAACTTTCAGCTTTGTCCCGATTAACACAAAGCTGAGCTGTGAGCAGCTTTTTCTTTCAATACATTGAACTTCTCAGTCTGTTTGTATTTTTGGTACATTTTTTTAGATTGTGGTTTTGTTCCTAATACAAAAATGCCCTTTTTAGGTGGTCTTGTATTTGGGGAGAAGTCACAGGTGGCCTGCGTGTGTCTTCTCCCTAAAGTGGGTCAGAGCTCACACACACACACACACCTGGAGAAACACAGCTCTACACCCACTGGACTGCGCAGTCGATGGCCCTCTGCATTGCTTTGCACGCATTGAATCGGTGGTGATGAAGCTGCTAAGTAAAGGATACAAAAGCCCCAATGATGAAAAAAGGGTTGAAGACGTGCGACTGGAAGGAGAAAAGCGTCAGGCCCATGTAGGAGAAGATGAAGTTCTCCGCCAAAAAGTTCAGCAGCTCAAACAACTGCAATGTTGAAAAAGCAGCAATTAAAAAAAGGGAAAGCTGGCACAGGCTATATAGCGGCTATAGAACAGCAATAACAGCGTCAATAACAGCAATATGATGCAGCGCCAACACGGGAAACGTGACTCACCTGTTTGGTTCGATCCTGAGAGTCCCGAGAGAGATTGTTGTAAGTATAGTGAGCTTGGGTGATCCCGCAGAACAGCACAGCCACGACTCCTGCATTCACACATGTTAACCACATTACCAGCGAGTTCACGTTGAATCAAAATGATTTGAATGCAAATACCCCACCGGTAAAGCCGCACGCCTCCGCCAACAGGAAGGTGCTCCAGGACATGAGGACAAAGAGCGCCGTCTCAAGCAAGGGAAAGTCCCTTAGCTTGGTGAACTTGGTCACGTGATGGGAAGTTAAAGAAAAACTCCAGAAGAATCTGTGGCACTTTTTTAAATAATGAAAAAAAAAACAGAAATCCTACAAACTATGCAATACTTTTGCAACCAAAAACAGACCTGCCAACCTTGGAGACATTTTATGAGTACTACCCACCCGCCGCCAACTTGAAAACGGTCAGGGCTATAACACAAATATATTAGAGGTGTCACAAGTGTAGTCATTCAAAACTTATTGTTATGATTAAATTACAAAAAAAATGAAAAGGAATTATGTCATTTTGCCTGTCTGAATATATTGCCATGTGCATGCATGTCCGTTTTCCTCGCCTGTCGCCTCCAAACAGGCAGAGAATTTACTCTGTGCACTGGTTTCACTAGCTTGGTGAATTTGTTCCATAGAACAACGGCATGAACGAAGTAGGCCCTTTCGGCAGTCATACATGTCTTTGTCTTGGTGGAGAAGAGTGTAATGTAGTAATAATTAAATGAGTAGAATGTAGTATATTGTCACTGATTTTTCACTGCACTTTTGTCTCGTCCTTGTAGAGCCGATCTCTAGTATCGTCTAATCTTGTGAACTGAGTGACTGTATGTACGCAATATATACTATATATACAGTATGTACTGTTTTTTGACGATGTTTCTTGGGCTGCATATAAGCTAGTGCTGATTTTAAACATAACGTCCACAGTGCAGAAAGACCAAACCATCTCTTGCCATTGCCCATGACGCACATGACAAAACTTTTCTCTATAATGGATTTGGGGAAACAAGGCGGTTATTCTACTATGTATCGTAAAATGTGTTGATGTTGTAACAACGTTCTGAATTGTGGGGTTTGTAAACGTATCTCACTGTGAGTGTTATTGGTGGACAAGGAGAAAACCTTTACTCATGACAACACCGCATGTGCACAGCTCGCACAAACGCAGAACAGGTGGGAACTGAGCACTAGTGTTGGCTTTAAGAAAACTTAAAAATTGCTTCAATCTCTGTGTGACAAACCACAACATGTACAAGCGTAGTTAAAAGATCAAAATGTTTGGCATGTTGGCACGTATGCAATATAACTTCCAAACCCACATACACATGCAAGTATTTGTTGAAATGCACATTTTTTATACTGTATATTTAAACCAAGATTTTGAATATACAGTATACAGTACCTACATGGGGGGCCATAATCATGAGTTGCAAGATTAAAACGTGATGATATTCCTTGTTCTGAGAAGAGCTGTCTTAAGAGAACAGGGCAGACAAAAGCCAATCGGACCCTGAACTAAGGAACTAAGAATTCATTATAATGAAGGACAGTGTGTGGGGCAGGATTGGAACCGCACAACAGCAGCAAAGCAAAGAAAACGGAACCGCTGTTGCAACGATAATAAATTAACCAACAGTACCGTAACACAATCCACACAAGATTGTAGTGCAAGATTGCTTACCGCTCCGGTGCACTAGCATAAAGCCTCATGGGGCAAAACTCTGCTGCCAAAACAAGTCACAACTGCGATGCAGGTCCAAGGATATGAGCGCCGTCACCACTCCTGTGGCCACTCCGAGAGCAAACGACCCGCTGAAGACACCCAGGAAGATGCCAAAGGACTTAAGCATGGCCATTGCTTCAAAGCTGTGGCTGTTGTCCCCGGTGGGCTGGTATGCCACAATGGACCTGATGGCCAAATAGACAGAATAAACATGCACAAGCGATTATACAGGGAGTGCAGAATTATTAGGCAAGTTGTATTTTTGTGGATTAATTTTATTATTGAACAACAACCATATTCTAAATGAACCCAAAAAACTCATTAATATCAAAGATGAATATTTTTGGAAGACGTTTTTAATTATCGATAGTTAGATATATATTTTAGTTAGATATCCGTGTGTGCAGGTGACTATTACTGTGCATAATTAGCCAACTTAGCAAAAAACAAATATATACCAATTTCAATTATTTATTTTCACCAGTGAAACCAATATAACATCTCAACATTCACAAATATACATTTCTGACATTCAAAAATAAAACAAAAACAAATCGGTGACCAATATAGCCACCTTTCTTTGCAAGAACACTCAAAAGCCTGCCATCCATGGATTCTGTCAGTATTTTGAGCTGTTCACCATCAACATTGCGTGCAGCAGCAAGCATAGCCTCCCAGACACTGTTCAGAGAAGTGTACTGTTTTGCTTCCTTCTAAATCTCACATTTGATGATGGACCACAGGTTCTCTATGGGGTGCAGATCAGGTGAACAATGAGGCCATGTCATTAGTTTTTCTTCTTTTAGACCTTTTCTTGCCAGCCACGCTGTGGAGTACTTGGACGTGTGTGATGGAGCATTGTCCTGCATGAAAATCATGTTTTTCTTGAAGGATGCAGACTTCTTCCTGTACCACTGCTTGAAGAAGGTGTCTTCCAGAAACTGGCAGTAGGACTGGGAGTTGAGCTGAGCTTGACTCCATCCTCAATCCGAAAAGGCCCCACAAGCTCATCTTTGATGATATCAGCCAAAACCAGTACCCCACCTACACCTTGCTGGCGTCTGAGTCGGACAGGAGCTCTCTGCCCTTTACCAATCCAGCCATGAGCCCACTATCAGGCCCATCAAGACTCACTCTCATTTCTTCAGTCCATAAAACCTTAGAAAAATCTGTCTTCAGATATTTCTTGGCCCAGTCTTGACATTTTAGCTTGTGTGTCTTGTTCAATGGTGGTCGTTTTTCAGCCCTCTACCTTGGCCATGTCTCTGAGTATTGCACACCTTGAGCTTTTGGGCACTCCAGGAGATGTTGCAGCTCTGAAAAATGGCTAAACTGGTGCCAGGTGGCATCTCAGCAGCTGCACGCTTGACTTTTCTCAGTTCATGGGCAGTTATTTTGGGCCTTGGCTTTTCCACACGCTTCTTGCAACCCTGTTGACTATTTTGAATGAAACGCTTGCTTGTTCCATGATCACGCTTTAGAAGCTTGACAATTTTAAGAGTGCTGCATCCCTCTGCAAAATATCTCACTATTGTTGACTTTTCTGAGCCTGTCAAGTCCTTCTTTTGACCCGTTTTGCCAAAGGAAAGGAAGTTGCCTAATAATTATGCACAGCTGATACAGAGTGTTGATGTCATTAGACCACACCCCTTCTCATTACAGAGATGCACATCACCTTCATTCATTCATTAATTTTCTATACCGCTTATCCTCATTAGGGTTGCGGGTATGCTGGAGCCTTTCCCAGCTGGCTTTGGGCGAGAGGCGGGGTACACTCTGAACTGGTCGCCAGTAAATCACAGGGCACAAATAGACAAACAAACATTCACACTCACATTCATACCTATGGACAATTTAGAGTGGCCAATGTGCATGTTTTTTTTGGAATGTGGGAGGAAACCGGAGTACCCAGAGAAAACCCACGCAGGCATGGGGAAACCATGCAAACTCCACATAGAGATGCCCAACGGAGATTTCACATCACCTAATATGCTTAATTGGTAGTAGGCTTTCGAGCCTATACAGCTTGGAGTAAGACAACATGCATAAAGAGGATGATGCATAAAGAGGATGACGTGGTAATCCTAAATACTAATGCTAGTACTAATTTGCCTAATAATTCTGCACTCCCTGTAAAGGAAGAAGTGCTTATGCAAATACACCCAATACGTCTCCACAACCTACCACACAGCCCAACCACCCACCGAGGCATTACTGTCTGGTTCCCTCCTAGCCATGCCTCCTCGCCCTCTGTAGGGCGCACAATTCTAGCCTCCTGCCTACCCTGCTTTTCCAAGCGAAGGACGACACTGCATACATACGTACGTACAAGTTGTTGATGGCAGATGGATGATTGGATGGCCAGCAATGAAATGACAGGGACAGTATGTTAAGTGAAAGATGTGTAGTTATTCATGTAGTGACGGCCTGCATGTGTGCCATAATGTTTTAGTGTGTGTGTGTGTGTGTGTGTGTATTGGGAAAACTTACGAAGAGAGGACGATAGCCACAGCGTCATTGAGAACGCTTTCGCCAAAAAGTAAAGCATACAGGTCCACGTCAACTTTCAGCTCATTAAAAATGGCCAAGACTGTCACTGTAGGACCAAAGACAAGAAAGATTCAAAGAAAAAGTCAACCATGTTTCAGAACATTTGCATCTGCCAAAAGGTCGTCGGTATTAGGAATTTAGTGCACCCCCAGAGAAAATCGGAGGTTTTAATACTAGTATTGTACTGTACCTGGGTCTGTTGCCGACACGATTGCCCCAAAGAAGAGGCAGTCTGTAAAGTAAAAAGCTCCCCCAAGTTGGCCTACCACTTCCATAAAGGACACAAAGCCATACATGATGAGCCTGGATATACAAACAGAAGGCATCAAACACTCATTTTATGATATGACTATGAATGGGACATGCAGGGAAAAGCTTAAAAGACCTTCCAGTATAATTTCAAAAAAGACTTACCCGATAATAAAGCAGGATATAACAGTTCCCACGAACGCGTAGGCCAGGATAGAGCCAATGTTTCGGAAAAAATGTCTCTGAATAAAACACATCCAAAAACATCTTAATATTTAAATAAAGTCATAAACTAAAACAGAAACAATATGTTTATGCTTGTCAAAGATCCTCTATATAACATGAGTTCTCTATGAGAGAATACTCTCTACGTGACAATTACATGCTGGACCTGCTGGAAAAGATCATCTGCAGTAATGTTCAAAATAATAGCAGTGCAATGTGACTAACCAGATTAATCACTGTTATTAGTATATTTTTATTGCATGGCAAACAAGTTACCAGTAGGTGGAGTAGATTCTCAGAAAACAAAAACAGACCCAGCATTCATGATATGCACACTCTTAAAGCTGTGTAATTGGGCAATTAGTTAAAAGGGGTGTGTCTGCCGTTGACTTTACAAACTCCAAACTATTTTGTATAAAATTTTACATTTTTAGGATTTGGCAATCCTGGAAATCACTAAACAAATATTGCGTTGAATGATGACAGTTTTTTTGTAACTGCTTCACTTCTGTGTGGCATGGAGTCAACCAACGTGTGGCACCTTTCAGCTGTTATTCCACTCCAAGATTCTTTAACAACATTCCACAATTCATTAACAGTTCTTGGTTTGATTCAGAAACAGCCTTTTTTATGTCACCCCAGAACCTTTCGATTGCTTAAGGTCCAGGGTTTGGGATGGCTACTCCATAACATTAATTTTGTTGTTTTAGAACCAAGATTTTGCTTGTTCACTAGTGTGTTTGGGGTCATTGTCTTGTTGACACACCCATTTCAATGGCATGTCCCCTTCACCATAAAGCATGAACATGACCTCTTCAAGTATTTTGAAGAAACATGTCCATATCATGCTGCTTCGCTGTCTTCACTGTGTACTATGGCTTGAATTTAGAGTTTGGGGGTCATCTCACGAACTGTCTGCAGCCCTTTGACCCAAAATTCATTCATTCATTTTCTGTATCGCTTATCCTCATTAGGGTCACGGGGATGCTGGAGCCTATCCCAGCTGGCTTTGGGCGAGAGGCGGAGTACACCCTGGACTGGTCGCCAGCCAATCGCAGGGCACATATAGACAAACAACCACTCACACTCACATTCATACCTTTGGACAATTTTAGTCGGCAATTAACCTAACATGCATGTTTTTGGAATGTGGGAAGAAACCGGAGTACCCGGAGAAAACCCACACACGCACGGGGAGAACATGCAAACTCCACACAGAGATGCCCAACGGAGATTTGAACCCAGGTTTTTCAAGATCTCCTGACTGTGTGGCCAATGTGCTAACCACTCAGCCACCGTGCGGCCCTTGACCCAAAATGAACAATTTTACTCTCATCAGACCACAAAATGTTCCTTCATTTCTCTTTAGGTCAGTTTACATGTTCTTTGGCTAATTGTAACCTCTTCTACACATGCCTTTTTTAAACAGAGTTTTTGCAGGGGATTCTTGTAAATAGATTAGCTTCACACAGACGTCTCCTGTCACAGTACTTACAGGTAACTCCGCACCGATTTTTAATCATCCTGGAGCTGATCATTGGCTGAGCCTTTTCTATTCTGGTTATTCTTCCATCCATTTTTGATAGTCGTCTTCCATTTTCTGCCATGAGTCATTGGTTTTCCTCTCCGTTATAAGGCATTTGAGCTCATTTTAGCTGAACAGCAAAAAAATGTTTGCACCTCTTCATAAATTTCCCCCTCTCCAATCAACTATTTCATCAGTTCTTTGGAACAATGTCTTGAACGACCATTTTCCTCAGACTTTCATAGACAAATGCATGTTTTCAACCTTAAATAGGTGCCACCTGATTCACACTTGTTTTTTCACAACATTGATCACTGATGTAATACCACACTATTATTTTTTTGAACACCTCCCTTTCAACCTAAAAACTTTAGGTTTAAGTATAATGGCTGGGTTGCCCAAGACATTTGTCCATATACTGCAGAGTGTGTAATAGGCCATATACAGCTAAGGAGAGTGTCGGAGCAGGCCCAAGATACATGGAATTAAATTGTATTGTATATATTCTCCATAAAGTAACTTATTGTTACAATTTCTATACCATAAATAGACTTTATAACTGCGTATGTCTCCTTACCCGTTTTAGACTGTATCCAGCATGGAAGATGATGGGAGGTAGCAAGATGTTGAAAAAGACTTCTGGGTCAAAGGTCACCTGAGGAAGACAAAACGGAGGAGTTGATTAATGACGTTATATGTGATGTTTCGATGTTTCAAGAAAACATCTCCCTCCGCTTGCCTTTCTCAGCATCTCATCATCCTGCACTTGGTGACCTTTGCCCCGGCTGACTTCGCCTTTCAGGGTGTACTCATAGAATCGTCCGCTGACATTGACCAGCAGCGTGGCGGGACTGGCGTTCACGGCACAGCCCTGGACCACGTCGCTCATGCTTTTGGGCACGTGGACGCCGAACCTCAGGATCACACCCACCAACAGGCCTTTAGGGGGTGAGGGAAGAGTGTATTATTTGCACTTGTTTAACAACTAAAGAAGTAAATATGACATGTGTACACATCTAAGGAGTGCCAGTACAAAACAATCATTTTGATGTTATCCATACTATCATTATTGTATTTCTAATCTTTTGGAGGAGCAAAGCAATGTCCGTTACATCTGTAACAACAGAAGTGTGTGGCCGCTTTGTATAAGCTGTCAAATTAGCTCAGTGCTCGAGTATATTAATAGGAGCTAACGTAGCCAGGCAGTTAGCATGGACGCCACATTTGTGTTAGAGGGTGCTGGGCTGGGACTGGCCTTCTTACCATAGATCATAGCGAGGCCCGTCTCGTGCAGGAACCTAACGCGTCTGTGTTTGAATAGCCATATGGTGAGAATGGTGAGAGTGAGGAGCATGATGAATATGAGCAGGTTGGCGCTGTCCTGGCGGTGGCTTTCTTCAGCCATCCTCTCCGTCGCGGCGTTGTCCATCGCGTTGCCCTCGCCTTCCCCGACGAGGACTAACGCCAAACCCAGAAATGGCAGCCACCGACGCGCCCTCGGGACTTGCTTGTCAAGGAAGCGCCCGGTTAGCGTAGGTGCCATGGCGGTGTGGCTAGCGTTCGCAGGCAACTGCGTTACCTGTGTGGCAAAGCGTCGAGACCAAAACAGACGTCATCCATTTCCGATATGTTAACAAAATAAAAACCTCTTCCGGTTCTTCGAAATCAAAAGCCTAAACGTGATACGCCCATTATTGTGTATACGTTGTTAGTGTTTTACTTTCATGTTTTTTTCATAACAATACATCAATACTTGGATTGCATTACTAAACTAGTGTGAGGTTGCTGTTAAAGTGTGACTGTAATGTTAGCGCTGTACACATCCTGTAGCTATGCTAGGCGTTGTTTATGTATACATTACATTAGTCTTCTTTTCCTTTCGGCTTATCCCTTCAGGGTTCGCCACAGCGAATCAATTGACTCCATCTAACCCTGTCTTCTGCATCGTCTTCTCTTGTACCTTTATGTCCTCTTTCACTACACCCATAGACCTCCTCTTTGGTCTTCCTCTAGGCCTCCTGCGTGGCAGTTCAAAACTCAGCATCCTTCTACCAATATATTCACTCTCTTCTTCGGACATGTCCGAACCATCTCAGTATGGTCTCTCTCATGTGCTCATTCCTGATCCTGTCCATCCTGGTCACACCCAAAGAGAACCGCAGCATCTTTATCTGTGCTGCCTCCAGCTCTGCCTCCTCTCTTTTCCTCAGCACCACTGTCTCTAACCTAACAACATCGCTGGTCTCACCACAGTACTAAAATCCTTGGGTCATGACCTCAAATGAAGCATTTCCGTTTCTTCAAAATAAGAGGTGTCAAGGTAATACGGAATGATACTACTGACAACAGTTTTTAATGGTGATAGTTTTTAAACTGCTATTTTTTCCACATACACACTGTTTATATGATCAAAATTTTGAGACCGGTAGTTGAAAACTTGCAAGAATTTACATTTAAAGGATTTTAAGGAGGTTCTAAGTACAGTAGATCTTCAAAATGCAAAAGGAAGACATGACAAGGACAGTTTGGAGTAAGCGATTCATCGCAAACAACCCTTGAACTGAAATAGGGTGTTCATCAATCAGCTGAAAGGTTTAACACCATTACTGACCCCCCCTAAAAAATAAATCACCTTAATGACCTCAAAAATGGGTTTGGGCATGCTTGATGTTTCCAGGAGGCTACAGGGAATGTTTCTCCAAGGTGGTGAAGATGGCATCATCGAGGGCATCCACTGTCTGGAACTGATGCCATCCATCCCTAAATTTTCTCATTCAGATTTAGATAAAGAGAACACACAAGATGGTCCAAAAGAGTCACTTTATTCTTCTGGAAAAAGTCCTTTGTCAGGCAGGCATTGTGAACTGGAGCGTTGGCCTTTTGGAAAAGCCAGTCATAACCACACAGATGAGACCTTTAGTCACGGGGGATCCCCCCTGCAACATCTCCACATAGCCAGCTGCTGTTTGATGCCCCTGCACAACCTGAACCTCCATTGTTCCATTAAAGAAAAAAGCACCCCAGTTCCTGATGCCGCCCTCTTCCACTAGAAAACATCTCAGGTAGGACCTCCTTGTCATGTCAAATACCTCACAGAAAATGACATTGAATACACATTTTTGCAAAGATTTTGGCTTTTAAAGGCTTACTTTTTTTGATCAGCTGATTTCACTTTTATGTAATCATTCTCAAAATAAAGTTTTTTCTCGCTGCCATTTCTTCCTTTTGCATTTGGAAGTGCTACTTAGAACCGCCAACAGTGCAAAATGTAAATTCTTGGAGTTTTTCAACTGGTCTTATATTTAAATATATTGATTTTAAAAACCATATTTGGAGAACGTGCCATCTGACAATGGACCAGACAATAAGATTGAGACTTTCCATTGTAACAGCTTTGTTTACCAGCAAAAATGTTCATAAAATTGGTAAGACAAATTAGTTCCTCCTAAATCTACTCTACTTTGTATACTGTACCTCATGTCTAAAAATATGAAATGCAGGTCTTTATCGTCCTGTGTTTTATATTGAATAGGTACATTTGCAGCACACTCACATTTGATATATTTGGGTTGATAGCTGCATGTGCTAAGTAGCTTCCTCTGACAGGAAACACAAGCCAACTGAGCAGTCACATGCATAGAAAGTGCTGTCATTCATGTTTGTCTGAGCAATCTGTAATCACTTCCTCATAAAAGGGTAAACTTCTGTAATCAAAACCCACTTAACTAAATATGCAGCTGTATTCAAATAATTCAAGGCAAATCAATCAAAAACAAACATGTATTAGTCTAAACAGGAAGAGTAATGCATCGCAGCCCACCGATTCGAACATTGTGGGCCTAATGCTCTATAAATGCTCTATTGTAATAAAGCATCTGTTTAGTTGTCTTTCACGTACTCCTCTTGTATATGACTCAATACCTTTGACAGTTTCCGCTGACGGGAAGCAAAAGCCGCAACCTCCCCACCAGATCAGACATGCGACACATTCAGATGTAGATGTCAACCTGCACTCAAACTAAAAGCGTCCATCTTCTTCTGCTCCACGATGCTGAACAAACTGCTTTTACTACTCTCTCTGGCAGGACGTACTTTTGCCGAAGAACCTCCAGGTAAAAAAAAATGTCAGCTTTCACCAAATTAAGGGTGGCTTAAATTTGTTTGAATTTGCCTGAGAAGTCCTAGGATTCCCTTAAGGGTCAATTTATTTTATAATGTTTCGTACTTTATGGTGAATTATGGTGTACAAGTATCAAGAGAAGGTGAGCATGGTGTAACAAAACTAAAATACTCTTTGACGACACATGCGTCACGGAGAAGGAAGGTGTGATCGTGTCAGCTTGTGGCGTTTTAAAGGTACTACTGGAATGTGCTTTGTGTCGTTCCTCGCTACATCGCGGTGCAAGGGTCCGGTCGTTTGCCCCACCCCCGGCCCTGTTCTGATTTGTTTCTATTTGTCATGAAATTATCAATCAAGTGGCAAACGTCTTAGTTGGATGATTTTGTTTTTATGCCATTACATTACGTTTGACATGCTACAACAAGAAAGAACTTTCCCCATGCTGACGATCAGTTATTGTCTTACAATTGCTTATCACGTCAACTATATTAGGTAATACGAGTACAAACATGACTCTAGGGGTGTTATGTCATGTTTACAGGGCTCTAATAATGTTAAAATGTTTTCAGAAGGTCAAATAGGTTTTCTATGTTGTTTGAAAATATTCCATACATTGATGATCGTGAAATTCACCTTTTGCAGTCGGGTTTGGAACCAATTAATCATGATAAACAAGGGATAACTGTATACAGAGTTTGCCCCTTTCTTGACTTACTCTTAAATGTTTCAGATCGTCAAGCATATATATATATATATATATATTAGTCAATGACAACACAACGAAACACAAAATGAAGTTTTAAATGAAACTTTTCATTCTTAGGGGAGAAAAAAATCTAAAGCTCCTGTGTGAAAAAAAGTGATTGCCCTCTGAAGCTAATAAATGGTTGGGTCACCCTAAACAGCAACAACTGCAATCAAGTGTTTCTAATAACTTGTCATGAGTTTCTTACAGTGTTTTTTCTCTCTTAATAATAAATAATTTCATTTAAAAACTGCATTTTGTGTTCAGTTGTGTTGTCATAGACTCCTATTAAAATTTGTTTGATGATCCGAAACAACAAGTGTGACACACACATGCACAAAAAGAAGAAACCAGAAAGGGATAAACACTTTTTCACACCGCTGTATAAAAAACATATTTATTTGCGTCTACTTTTATTTCGCTCACATTGCGCTGATCCGACAGCACCATTCCAAAGTCACAATAAGTTCCATTTCTAGTTCTACGGTTATCATTACACTTCTTCCATTTGCCCAGATGTTGACTGTATGGTGTTGCATCTTGAGACTGTCCACTGTTCCTGGAGTACGATCGCCAATTACACCTTCAATAGCTGGTAAGTCAAAAGATCATAACAAAAAATAAAACTTTTATTTCAATTTGTACGATTGACTACATGTTTTTTCTTTACCACAGGTTCTATGGCGAAAACACCAGAGTGTGTGAGCACTACCTGACACAGAGCGAGAACAACATAAACAAGGGCTGCATTCAGACATACGGGGACAAAAACAACAGGTTTTTGACATTTTACACACAACTGGCTGATGGCAACAGTACTTTTGTGAAGGAGCACGATCTTACAAACAAAGGTAAGTTGGCTCTTGTATAACATTGCAGCAACTTAATTACTAGTTACTTTCGATGAAGGGGACAAAACAGTATCTCACAAAAGTGAGGACACCCCTCACAATCCGGCTGACATTTGTAATACTGTCTATCTTTTAAGAAACAATACTATAGAAATAGTCAAAAAAATCGTGCACAGTTTGCATAGTAATAAAGATATACTTTACATTATTGTCTAAATAGTAAATACAGCATTATTGTCTATATACTGTAGCTGGCCACACAAGTGAGTATCGAGTTAATTGTGTCTTGCCTAACAGTCAAGCATGGTGGTGGCAGCGTCCTGCCAGGGGCTGCACAACTGCTGCTGGGACTGGGGAAGCTGCGGTTTATTGAGGGATATTCTGTATATCTCCTTTTCCTTTTCAAATGGCCGGGTTGTACCCACTTGTGTGATCTTTTTGTCTTTGGCCACCAGCTAAAAGATGCCCGTTCACCAAATAAAAGCACACTTTAACTCACTATTTGAGTCAATAGCATTTAACTGTATGTGTTACCTTTGCAGTTAAGTTAAATCCACCAACCAACCTGACAGTTCAGAATGGATCCGACTCAAATCTGTGGTTTTACTGGAATCAGATTTCTCCAAACTGTGTCAAAAATGAGGTTCGCTACCGAATCAATTACAAGAAGTGGGACGTAAGTAACCTAACATACAGTATGTGCTCCTCAGAGTTTTGCTTTGTTATCTCTAGATGATCTTACGATTTATGTAGACTTACGGAGTCAGTCGCGGGAAGCAAAATTACTGCATCAACTTACCCTCCAGCCGCTCACTGTACGAGCTTCAGGTGAGGAGCAGAATGGAAAAAACTTGTGGGAAGTCTAACTTCTGGAGCGACTGGAGCGAGCCTGTGCTGTGGGGATCCAACAAAAGCACTGGTAAGGCTCTGCAAAGACATTACCAGTATTTTACACAGTTGCATTGCTGGGATCATCATTAGACAGTATTCATGCGTTAAAGAGAACTTTTCCAACCCCTTGCCAACAGAAACTGATCAAGCACAGAGCTCCATGTTTGTGTGGACAATCGTGTCCGTTTTTCCTTTTGTCACGCTTGTCCTCATGGTCATACTTTTGCTGCAATACGAGAGGTGAGTTGTTGTGCACAATAGAGTCAGTCATATTTGCGTAGTTGGATGACATGTTTTTGTAATATACTGTTACATCTAACTAGAAAGGTAAGGTTGTAGATGACCCCAGTTACATTTTATTGGAGTGTGATACATGCTTCTGTGGAACTTTGCTGCCAAAAGACCAAAAAAATTAGCCATTTGTTTCGCTTTATCGTTATTATTATTGCTATTATTTAAAGACTCAAATAGTCCAGTAATACTCAGTTCAGCAAATCAGTCAGTTTTTTTCAAGACGCGATAACACAAAAATTTTACACAATGGACAGAATTATAAAATATGCGTTAATCGACTACTAAGCTAATCCTTCATCACAAGACATGCTGATGGGGTCTTTTTCAGTTCTGTAGAACAGAAGGAGATATACTGCATAAAGCAAATATCGATGAACTGTTATTGACGTGATAAATGGTCCCCCGCAGGTTTAGAATCCATTTCATTCATGTGGTACCCAAGCCATTTCTGAACCTGCAAGACATTGAGGTGAGTAGCATCCAGCAATTCTAACCTTTATCACACAGAATACCGTAAAAAGTGTTCAAGGTGGCTCATGTACATGCATATTCATTTTTTTAAGACTTGGCTTAAAATCTCCAAAGGCTTTAAAGAATGTTCAAAGACCAACTACCACGAACACGGTTGCCCTGTTCACGAATACTGCCAAGACTCCCAGTTTGACAGCCAGAGCTCTGACGGTTCCACCATCTCCTTCAACACTGAACAAACTGACTACTCCCTCTCCATCCCTGGGGACACCTCCCACTCCTGTTCCAGCTCCACTGATGCCACCACCTGCACTGACATGCATCTGCTTTCTGATTAGAAGGAATATTGAAGTCTTGTGTTGAGTTCGACATACGTTCTTGAGGTTTATTATTACACGTTATCATGAATGTACCTATTACTACAATTTCACAGTGTGTACATAACACCATTAAACCTTTTTTTGGGGTGTTTTAATAGCGGTTTTCGTAGATGGCATAGGTAGATCACCTTGCGTGCACTACAGAGCTGTCGCTTTTTATCTGTTTTTATTACTTCTTTGAAATGCACAGGAAAGAGAAAGACAAATGTCAATAATACAAAAATATACAAATGTAGTCATCTTGTAGTTCTATTCTATTTTGTCTTTGATTTTTGTATATTGTCTTTTTGTTTTTTCCACTGTATCAGAGATTTTCATCTTTTATCTTTGTTTTTCCATTTGCATTTCTTCTTTGCATTTACCGGATGCCTGATGCTATATTTCTACAGCCTACAGCCCACACCAAAAGCTGTAGGTGGGTCCTTCTGCCAGGGTGACTAGTCAATACCTGATCACATGATTCCTGCTTGCAGTGACTAGGTAGTAACTTGGTTTAAAAGTAGCTTTTAGCGCGGGTGACTGACAGGAAATAACATAACTATCACGACAAAGTGCACGTACTTTGCGCAAACGTCTTACACGCCGTAGTCCATATTGAAGGTGCTGGCAGAAGGACCGGCCCACAGCAAAGGTCCAGGTATTGACATTGCTTTTACCAGTTAGCGTCAGGCAGCCGGTAAATGCAAAAAGGAAAGGCAAACGGAAAAGACAAAGACAAAAGAGGGATATTAACGATAAAAATGGACACAGACAATACACAAAAAACAATGACAAAATGGAAAAAGCAAAAGACAAAATTTAATTTGTAAAAATTGTATTATTGATTCTGGTTATATTTCCACATGCATTTCCTGTTAATTTTGCCACGCCTGTGGGTCCATGTGAAATAGGCACAGGAGGTAGCAGTGTGCACCTTTGAAGTCATGATTGCAACCCGCCATTAAACCAAAAGTGGAAGAAGAACTGACATGATGTTTTGTGGCAGGGCAGAAACGCAGAACATATAGTTTGGGGGGATTACATTCATTTCCATGACAAAAAAGGACTTTGCAATTAACTGCCATTCATTTTATCACTCTTCATAATATTCAGGTGTATATGCAAATTGTCCTAATAAAAACGAGGCAGCGGACTTTGAAAACATTAAAATTTGGTGTCATTCTCAAAACTTTTGGCCGTCAATGTTTTCATTGATGTCTACAGTCATCTGGTGGAGTAGAAATGTGGAGGAATGGCAGCGCTTTGCATTGATATGATATACAAAATTATAATAATAATGCCCTTCGATTACATTTAAGGTGTGCCACGCCACATGGAGCAAGTATTTTCCTGCTTCGGGAAGGGTGGGGCGCAGGGCGGCTGGCCCCCGCTAGAGGAGAAACTCCAGTCGGCGTGTTCCCGAGCTGAACCCGTCAGCTACCGCAATTCATTAATGTATTCGTGTGATATTTGCACATTGTCGGCGCAACCGCTTCACTTTGACGCTTACTCGACACTGGTAGTCTGAAACAAAAATGCAGCCCGACAAAACGTCAGAGCCTGCGGTGGCCGACACTCGCCGTCTGAATTCTAAGCCCCAGGACTTGACGGACGCTTACGGTCCACCCAGCAATTTTCTGGAGATAGACGTTTTTGATCCACAAGTCGTTGGGGTCGGGCGGCAACGATACACGATTTACAAAGTTCGAATGCGGGTAAGTGTTCAATAAGAACGCGTATACACCTTGTTTAGCTTGGGAAGCTAACAGGGTTGCTAGCCATGAAGCTGCTTTAGCCACCGCGCTAAAGGGGCTGTGACGTTGACTTGACCCGCCACAGGTGCGTCAAGTTGGGCTAGCAGCCGAACTCGAGGGCCGGGGATTGCTAGCGGCCTAGATTAGCCGAAAATGCGTTGTTGTTGTTGTTGTTTGAACTGCGTGTTAAAAGTTTTACACGACACACTTGGAAACTACCCAACTTGCAACCGTGGCATTGGCGTTGCCTACATAACTGAGCAAATGTCATTTTAATGAATTAAACTAATTACGACTGTAGCAAACGCCGCCGTGCTAGGCTAACTGCAAGTAATTCGCTTACACTGCTAAACAACAAAATATTAGCCACATTTTGTCCTGCTGCACAAACTCGGTTAAGCGACAAACGTCGACTTATAAATATTATAATACAAATGTCCTGCATTACTTTTGCGGAACACTTGCGTGATGGCAACAGTCGTGGCAGTGACGCCAACAATTTCAGGTAGCTAACACGCAGAAATGATGGCAATATCAGGTGTTTGTACTTATAGTGCTCCCCTCCGAAATGCGCGTTGCCGTCATCGGCCTATCAGTGTTAAATACACAAGACGCGTTTTTGTTTGCAGCACTGATGGATGTTTACTAGGTCATCCTTTGCTAACCTGCTGTGTCGGCTTTTCCTTATCTTTATTCAGACGAACCTTCCTATTTTCAAGCAGAAGGAATCGTGTGTGACCAGACGATACAGTGACTTCGAGTGGTTAAAGAAAGAGCTGGAAAGAGACAGCAAGGTAAGTGAGTAGTTTACAAAAATACTGTAGGGGGGAGGGGGAGTACATGCAGCCATCCCTTCTCCAGAAAAAGTTCTGCTACTTTGTTGTAAAAGTCTGATCACCTCCTGGTGAGTTTGTACGGAGCCCCCAGAGGGACATGGAGGGGAAAACAAATTGACAGGTTGAAAGAAAAAAGGGCTAACTTTTGTGTTCGTAACGCAAAACTTACTACACTTGTATGTAGCCTGCATATACTTTTTTACTCCAGGCAAACAATTTACTTGTTTGTCTGGAGTATTTCAGTTGGTTCCTGATGAAATCAACCAGGACAGCAAGATCCAAATACGCTTTACAACGACAGTGGCCTCGTTCGCTGCAGAGCCTTTTTAGGTGTCTCTCGCTTACATCGAACATATGTTTACTGCTAAGCACTGGTTTAAGACCATATCTCTGTACTTCAGGTCGAGCTCAGAATAAAAGTCAAGAAACTGTTCCCACTCCATTGTTGTGTCTGTGTAAACACGGTAGTATATGCAGGGTACACAGAAGTGTAATAAGTATTGCGCTCCCTCGCAAAACTTGCCTTTTTTTTTTTATTATCCCGTCAATTTTTTTTTTATCTCCATGTACCTTTCACTATATTACTGATTACTACGCAGAAATAAATAATAAATGGCAACTGTCTTCTCTAACCACCCTGCTTCTGTCCCAAGCTTCTGGAAGTCCTCATTGGTGGCAGCAAATACATTACAACTCCAATGCATAACGCCCTTTTTTTGCACAAATTGGCTGGTCGTCGTCTTCTTTGGCGTTTCTCACCTTTTTTCTTCTTTGGAAGTTAATGTGGGTTAGCGAACAAGCTCATTTGCAAGTTACTCGCTTCGAAGTTGCAATTTGTTTGTATTTTATTGCCTGATTAGCAAGAATAATGATGTCTCACTTACCATAACTCATTCAATCCCAGACATTTTTCAGTACCGGCCATTTTAGATTATTTTGACTGATTTTCCAAGGGACACAGAATATTGTGTTTTATGGCTATATTGACATGGAACATACAAAATAAAGATTAAACTCTGGGGTTTTAACTTTTTTTTAGTTCTTTAGTATTCAGGAGCAATCAAACTTTGACCTCGACACGAATTTAGCCATATACGGGGTGATTGAAAAGTAACTCCCTATTTTATAATACTAATTATTTATGCATATGTTGTAATATTTTTCTCAATTTTTGTGTATGTTTCATGATGTATGGGTAAGTCTGTTCTACCAAACCGACTTTGGAAGAACTTGAAGGGCGAATACGAGAAGTTATGTCTTCCACCCCGCCAGAGTTCCTTGTGAAATCAGTTATTTTGGTTCCCAGGCGGCTTGAGAAACTGGTGGCGAATGCTGGCGCCCACATTGAATTTTCTCCATGCCATACAGTTTTTTCCCATGTTCATTTCTTGTAAGAATTATAATTCAGAAATAAATTACAAGTACTTTAAAAAAAAGTTACTTTTCAATCACCCTGTATATTTAGCCAAAATATCTAAATTACACCACAACATAACACGATAATGGCTGTTTTGAATCCAAATAAACATTTATTTGCAAATATAACACCATGAATGATTTACAATTTTTACATTTGGAACTGAACTGTGTGTGTGTGTGTGTGCAGTAAAATTTCCCCACAACACGTAACCTTTTGCACGATACACTCTGCCATGCTCTCCTACTTCTTCCTTTGCTGGAGTGTGTTATTACATGCAGAAAATCGAAGTTGAGCGCTTATCAAATGCACTTCTGCCATCTTGTGGCCGTTTTTATGCCATTTTACTGCTTCAAAGGCGACAGCCATTAGTGCACAGTTGCACCATCACCTCTTTTTGCTGTTTGTGCAAAATAACGTACAAAATGAGTCAGACATTACAGCAGCTGTAGAAAGTCATGGTGTATAATAAATGTTTCTGCAACATTGTATGATTGGCAACATGCTGACAAACCTACTGCCATGACTGAACTCGGTGGCCTCATCTTAGGTTGTTTCCCTGTAGCTGATAAGGAAATCTGCAAATTCAGAGATGTTTACACGCGAAAACCATACAGAATATACATTATGAACACATGTTTAATATTTGTTTTTGTAACTTTCATCACAGAGGCACATCACTGAAGTTTGGGTTTGTAAAATTTTGCCTCTGATGATCATGCTGTTTTCTCACAGTTGGACATGGATCTTTAAATATATGGTTTCTTTCAGATTGTAGTACCACCTCTACCAGGTAAAGCCCTGAAGAGACAGTTGCCATTCCGTAGCGATGAGGGGCTTTTTGAGGAGTCATTCATTGAGGAGCGGCGGTCAGGCTTGGAGCAATTCATCAACAGGTACACAAAGTACACTCAATGCAGACCATGCAAAATCATCATAGCGACACAGAAATTGCACAAAACCTCAGAAGTCAAACTGCCATCATGCATGACATTACTCAAGACCAGGGGTGCCCGCACTTTTTCAGTCTGAGAGTTTTTTTTTAATGACCAAGTCCTAAACATCTACCTGTCGGTAAATGATACTTTTACTTTTATTTTGTTACTACTCCTTGCTACTTTTTTAACACTTTAGCACATGCTGTTGTTGCGATCACCTAGACTCAACTCCAAAAGTAGGAACGTGCAGATATTATCGGCCTGTTATTGGCAAAAAATATTATCTGTAAATATTGGTATTGTTCTTTTGCCCTGCAATGAAAACTGATTTTAAAAACTGCTGCTTAAGGGCCCTTGTATTTACCACTTCCTTTCACCTTATTAAAAAGTTATAGGTGGACGCATTTCTGGTGTGTCTATAACCAGTTTTTAAGATTTGATAGTTCCATAAAGTAAAGTGGGCCGTTCTACAGGTTCCCACCATGGACTAACAAAGCAGTTTCACCAAATGTGGTACACACACTTGTGTGGCAGTGTGATACAAAAAATGGTGATTTATGAAACAATGCGGTGAGTGAAATAAAGTGGTGAGTTTGACACACAACTCCAGCGAGTTTTGTGAACTGACGCCATCACGAACAGAACATGTTCTAGGAACCACATGTAGCCATGAGCTCACATTCACCAATGTTGTGTTGTGATAAATATGAACAAGAAATGTCCACAAGTATGTTTTTTTTTGACTGTCAGTATGTGACACAGCTGCAAAATAAAAAAAACTGTATTTCTGGACTCGTAGAATGGATCTAGTAAAAAATATGTACAGTATTAACTTCCTGAAACTGACAAGGTAGACGGGCTAGAAAAACGACTGCAAGACATTCTGGAATACTTAAACAAGCCTGGCCGTGAAGGCACACAAAGGAAGTGACATATCCACAACAACAATAATAACATTCACTAATATTGTGTCGTGAGAAGTATGATACATTGTACTGGCAGTGACAGCTACAACAAATAGCACATAAGCCGTCTAGCTGTCATGAGCACTGTGCTAGCTACTATGGAGCATACAGTATAAGCAAGAGAAATATGAATCGACTTGCTGCCACCTTGGCATGCTTTCTATGGTCAAACGTCTTTTTTCTTTTCTTCCCCCCCCTCCCCAATCTGCGGGTCAGTAACATTTGTCCCACAAAGTTTTCTGATGCATCTGACGAGGCAAATGGTGTCGTTTAGAATTGTGAAAAAAGCTGCTCCTCGGGTGTTCCAGCAAAAGCCTTCAACACAATGAGCAGGTGTAATATAAATAAATATATAACAGCAGTTCATCCATAACAGGACCGTAAGAGGTGAGAGAGCAGAACTGTAATTTTCAAAAAAAGGTAAATATTTTCCTATTCGAGTACACATCCAAAGTAGGAAATGTCTTTCAATGTTGTTTTCAAAAACAAGAAAATCAACATGTTTTGGTGTCATTTGCACTTTAAAGGTTCTATTTAGTTCACATGCCCTGCAAACCTAATGAAAAATATGTGGATTGCCAATAATAGTAGTAATAATAATTAAATTCCTATTTAATCTCATCTGCTGTGTTTGTTAAATTTTTTGTAATGTTGTGCATCTGTTTCCGTAGAATTGCTGGTCACCCTCTGGCCCAGAATGAACGCTGTCTCCACATGTTTCTGCAAGAAGCCGAGATTGACCGTAACTACATTCCTGGAAAAGTACGACACTAGTGGGGTATAGACAGTGGGAGGTGGGGGTTTAACATCTTCTGGGACGGACGTATTTCTGTGGCTTGTCTCCTGCTTTTGTTTCATAAACTGTACAAACCCAAGAGGTAGTTTGACTGTACAGTGAAGTTCTTGTTTTTTTTTTTAATGCTAAATGCTACATTTTCCCTCATGAATGTCATATATTCATTATTGTAATATACTGTGAATAAAGTAGAATGTCTAATGTGTGTGGGCGCTAATGTTTGTATTATGCATATACGTAGACTGTCACGGAGATTTCTGATCCTGTTTTGTTCTCTTTGTGTGTTTGTTTTAGGTATGAGTGACGTAAGTGTGTTTTTTATTTTAATCCTTTCCTGGAAGTTGTTTAGTTGCATGAGGATAGTTACACAATATTTTTGTAGCTTTGTTATCAATTGATAACTATTTTTAACCCTGACATAACATTGCAAAGAGATCATCCTGCCAGCATTACAGTCTAACCTCAGTGAAGCTGTGTGAACTATTAAGTAATTAAATAACACATTACCCTCCTAACTAACTCTGACACATGACACAGTCAACTGCATGAATAATCACGGGCTGCATGGCAAAGTTGCACGCTTTTAGTTCTATTTTTAGTTAATTTTCTGCAATTAACTGTTAAGTTGCTGGCTAATGATTCTATGTGCTTCATTTTGTTCAGTCTGTTGAGGCGCTTTGTGTGTTTTCCGTTGCTATAACAAAAGCAAAATTTTCAGTTGATGTGAATAGAAGTAATTTGATAGCATCCTTAAAATAGCTTTCTACAATGCTGGTCATTTATGTGATGTCTTTACACCGATGGAGTGTTACAGTATCTCCCAAAAGTGAGAACACAAGCAAGTATCTTAGTATATCTTCTCAAGGGACAATAATACTGTATTGGAATGAAACGTAGATATAACTTAGAGTAGCCAGTGCACAGCTTGTATAGATTACTACTGAAAATGACTCAACGCATCCATTCTATAATTAGCTGGGGACACAAGTGAGTGTAGCTCACAATGAACATGTCCAACGTGTGAGCACCATTGTCATCTAGCACTGCCTTAATCCTCTTGGGGAGCTCCAGAGCTCTACAGGTTGTTACTGGAATCCTCTTCCACCCCCTCTGTGATGACATCAGTGGTGGGCCTGATGGATGTTATGCACCTTGCACTTCCCCACCCTCCTCCTGCTTGAGGATGCCACATGGGAGCTTAGCTGGGTTCGGGGAAGACGAGGTATTTGTCATCTTGAAGGTGTGTTTGGGCCCCTTTATGTTGGAAAACTGTAATGCAGCCAAGTTTCCAAAGGGGAGGGTATCATGCTCTGCTTCATTTTGTCACAAGACACATTGGAATTCATGTTTCGCCTCAGTGAACTAAAGCGCTCAGGTGCTCGCAGCACTCATGCAGCCCAAGGGCACAACTGCCATGCTTGACACAATCTTGCTATTCACTTGTGTTGCCAGCTATTTAGACAATAATGGCTGCTGGTTTCCGCTTGACAGTAAAACTACTACTTTCAAAGCTGTACATTGACTAGTCAGAAGTATGTATTCCTATAGTATTGTCCCTTAAGACGTAGTGTAGTAAAAGTGAAATGTAATGTGTGTACTCACGATCATCTATGGTTAGAGTAAACTGTCAACTACAGCTCTTCATTCATGACCTCCATTATCTGCTTGGGAGTCAAAAATGAGTGTCAGCACACGAGTTGCATAGTTTTTGAATCCCATACTCCAACCCTCGCCCGCACACTCCCCATTTTTGGGGAGTAAAATACTTTGAAATGATTGCGCAAATGCTCAAGGCCCATCATCCCCACCATTTTTTAAAACATGCAAGGGAACTACTGTAAAGGACCGAAGTCACTAGCAAGATATTACCATGCGGTCCGCCTGCAAGAGCTGCATTAGAAAGATAATGCTGGGTAAACTCAGGAATATGTTTAATATTGTGGTTGTTGAACCTCTAAAAGATGAACACAAATTGTGATGCTGATTGTCTCAAAACAATTATAATCCCCAAGAACTACTGCAAGGGGAATACATTTCTTCCAGGGTCAAGCTGTGGCCATCATGCAACATTTTAATACATGGTACTGTTAGCTGATGTTAACCAGGGTTGTATAAAAGTAAATAAAACCAAAATACTGTACAATAAAACTCCTCATTTGAACACAGACAGGTCATGGAGAAGGACTTTCCAGACCAGTACTGTCACCTAGTGGCGATTTTTAGCTATTTAACTCCAAAATAGTTTTGACTCTGGGGCTTTGCATGGCAAAAATGTATAAACGGTACGATGAAGTACAACCACAATAATAAACAAAATGTCACGTGACCATCCCTCCGATCTTTGTAAAGGCAAAAGTATTTACGGTGTCTTTCTTTTCCTCTCACTCTCTCCACAGCACAGACAGATGGCTGCGCCTCCTCTGTGTACATTTATTTCTAGACCTTTTCTTTTCAAGCTGGTGGGAAAGTGTCAGCTGTGTAGGGAAGAATTGCTCCCATGTCTTTCCTCTTGTGTACATTATTCAGTTGTTACCTCGTCTGAGCTTTTCTCTTGCTGCCGAGAAGCAACTTTGAAGACAAACTCCCCAAAGTGAAGCAGCATGTAGCACATTGGCGTCATTCCGTTCTGTACGTGCATTTTAGACAGGCCCTCACGAACTAGCAAATCTTTAGCACTGTGACAACATATGAAACACATCAGCATCTGGTTCACTGACCTCCGATCCGGCTTTTTATGCTTAGTTTTCTTTCTTTAAAACAATGATTGTGAAGTGTATTAATACAGTACATGTTATCATTCCAGTTACACTATCATGAGGAATTGCCTGTTAATTCCGTCCGACTATTAAATTTCCTGCTGCCTGCTGTGTCATGTCGTGCCAGTTCTTCGGGGGGGGGAAATATCCATAAACTCACCAAAGCTGTGAATGTGACACGGGGAGGTGCATAGTGAGAGGCCCCACACTGGCAGATGACCTGTTCAACAAGGAAATGGAACACATGACAGGAAAATGTAACAATACTCTGCCTTTCGGGTTAAATTGTTGACATTATAGGTTGTGCTTTTAGATGGGAGGAACTTTAGACGTCAAAACAATTGTGAAGTGACATTATGGGTTTATTTTTTAATCCATCTTCCTGGACCTTACCTTTTTTTTAATCGTGGGGCAGGTGTTAAGCTGCAGGAACAGTTCCAATACAACTGAACCTCTAGTACACAATGATATGGTTTATTTGTTTCAGACATGCTTAACAAGTTGCATTAAACGGCATGGGTTCTCAACTGGTGGGTTGCCAGTCTTGCCAAAAAAATTGTGAAATGACCCTGAATGCACCTTTGCTTTCTACAACCATCACGATGTGAGTGCCATGTTTATGTGCAGCTTGGCCAATCTTGAACAGTAAAGAATGGACTTATTGTGCCGTCCTTCCCACACTCAGCTAGATAGCCTTTACGTCAGCTACAAAAGAGCACACTATCTCACCACTGCAGTTCTATCTATTGACGGAGACAGAGAGGTGGTCTGCAGAATAAATGGACCTCCAATTATTATTAAACCTACCTGTTGAGTTAATCAGGAAAAAGAAGGAAATACAAATGGAAAAAAATAATTAAAATGTAATAAAACTGTTAAAATTGAAATACATTTGAATAAATAAGTTCAAATTAGTAAAGACATTAAATAAAACAAGTAAAATAAACACATTGAGGATAAATATAAATATCAGAGAAAACATTTTTACAGAATCACGCAGCTTACAAGTAACTTCCGTATAGAAATTGAGCAATAGCAGTTATTGTGAAGTTGTTATTCTTAATTGTTGCATCAAGTCTTGTTGAGTTGTGTCTTTTATTTCCTTGTAGTGAAGATGATGTCATGTTTGACGTCAATATTTGCCAAGTTCCTTGATGTCTTTGACAACAAGTACTTCCGGTCCTCCTGGTCCCTTAAATTTTTGATACTCATTGATGTTGACGTTTGAACCTTTCACATGTTTAAATTTTTAAAATGTGGTCTCATCGGACGTAATTTACAGTAAAGGGAATTGATCGGTTCTTGGGCCTGGTCTATATGAGAAACAATTACACTAAACATGAATTGATTACACTGAATCTAAAGATTTAATAATAATATCTAACAAAGTAATATGATATGTTAACCACGGAAATGTAAAACATCGTGGGTTAGACTGTTGACTACAATTAGACGATAGAAATACTGTAGAATAAAACAATAGATCCACTGTCACTTGAATTTTTCACAGACAGGTCATCTGGCAACCGTATCAAGCTATCTGTAGAACATACTCACACCCTTGCCTGACACAAGCTGGAACCAGTTAGATGCAGATGCATCCACTAAAGATGGACTACCGCCCCTCCATAGGCGGGACTCAAGATTAGCATAACAAGGTAGGGCAATTCCATTCATTCATTTTCTATGCCGCTTATCCTCATAAGGGTCGCGGGGATGCTGGAGCCTAACCCAGCTGGCTTTGGGCGGGAGGCGGGGTACACCCTGGACTGGTCGCCAGTCAATCGCAGGGCACATATAGACAAACAAACATTCACACTCACATTCATACCGATGGACAATTTAGAGTCGCCAATGAACCTAACATGCATGTTTTTGGAATGTGGGAGGAAACCGGAGTATCCAGAGAAAACCCACTCACGCACGGGGAAAACATGCAAACTCTACACAGAGATGCCTAATGAAGATTCGAACCCTGAACCTCCTGACTGTGAGGCCAATGTGCTATCCACTCATCCACCGAAATACAGAAAATTGTGTTTGACTAAGTTCATCTCGCGAAAAACAAAGTTGTACGTTTCTCAACTACAACAAGAGAAATTGATTATACGTTTAAAAAAATAAATGAAAATCATAGTGGCATATTTCTGTCATGATAGTTAGCCCACTTCCTGGTTCAGGAAAAACAATTCAATTGTGTGTCAACCAGTAAAAACAGAAAACTACAGTACATTTATCTGGCAAAACTAGAAAAAAATACAGAAATGGCGTGTTTGTCATGGATTTTTCATAATTTTTTAGCTTAATACTAGCAGATTTCTTCCTGGTTCATGGAAGAGAACGCAAGGGAACAGGTCTGTGCCGTTTTTTGCTATGGACTGTGTGGAACAGTTCCGTTGCAACACGGAAAGTGAAATGAGACAATTACACAAAAATCCATGGCATGCCATAGAAGTGTTGTCTATTGGTTACTACTTCCTGGTTCATAAGATGTTGGACGTTTGCATTCTGGAAGTGCATTTTTATCTAGATTTGGAAATCAGTCGCCGTTTATATAATAAGCTACTTCACTTGGAACACTGGGCCTTTTTGTTTCACTACAGCGCCTTCCTGTTGTTGCTCTCTCACAGTAGGGGATTAAGCAGGAAAAAGGGGCATTCTGGCCACAGGTGGATTAACCAGAATAGGGATCTTGTGATGTCGAACGGCAGGTGATCCAAACCAGACGTGACTATAATTGTGTTTGGAATATACTGCAGGTTGTCAGTGACTCAAGGAGCAAAATGCTAGTGATATTTCTTCATAATGCAGAGTTTGCATGGTCTATGATGCGACTGTTTCAAACCAGAATGGATTAAAGAAAGGATCGTATTAAATCCAGTAGTGTGTGCTACAGAAGGCAGACCTTCCTCTTCAGTTACAAGGGCGACCAACCAACCAAACCAGCTTTGATGTGCTCGGGTCTTGTCCTGAGAAATGAAAGTGCACAAACATGATGGGAATAGCGGTCCAAAGCAGAGATTAGGTTATGTTTTGTTAGCGGTTCGAGGGCTGGAGCCCTCCCAGGCTCTGCAGAGATGTCCGTCTTTGTACAAACACCTACTGGGGGTTAGCTTGATAAAGTGGAAATAAATCGGAAGAGCAGCAGCCTAAGCAGCGAGGCTGGGCAAGAACAAAAGCTGGTGCGACTGCGCCCCTGCTCCCAAAAAAAGATCACGTTTTCTATTATGGAACCCATTTTGGTGTCAAGTTAGCGCGGTTAGAGTGCTGAAGGTCAATCAAGTTGCTGTGAAGAAAACCAGAACAAAGATCCCGTGTCCCAGAGGCTGCGTGTGTACATGTTTGACTCATCAGGCATTGCCACACAACAAATGAGTACAGCAATTAATTTCACTTTTTTTTTGCTTGTTGCATATATTTTCAAAAAAAAAAAAACATGCCACTGGCTAAATTGCATCTTTGATTAATCCAGTAAATGCTCTAATCATAGATGGTGCGTTAATTGGAAGCAGGCAATAATTGGCAACAGGAGTTACTTGCTCAGCCAGCATTAATAGCGCTGATGACTTTATTTTAAACAGCAGTACAGCAACACACATGACTTTCACACCAACAAGCTGAGTAGCAACATTTTAAAGTGCATGCAGAGGTCAACAAAGCTGCCGGATGCTGACCACTCATGCATCCACAAGTGCAGCTACTGCCACCTTGTGGGGTTATGAAACGACCGGGATCTTTGTTCCTGTGTAGAGAGAGAGAGACAAAGACAAGACGGACTGCGGTTCCTGAGTTATAAATCTTTTAGAGAACACAGGTAAGGTTGCCAGGCAACCTGCCAGCGCAAAATTTAAGCAACACGGCATCATTTAAAACAATACATCAGGAGCTTGCCTACAGCCACAGCTGTTAATCCTGTAAATCCAAACCTATATGGCCCTGTGTGAAAAAGTGATTGCTCCCAAAACCTAATAACTGCAACAACTGAAATCAAGCGTTTTTAATAACTTGCAATGAGTCTCTTAGCACTGTGGAGGAATTTTGGCCCACTCATCTCTGCAGAATTGTTGTCATTCAGCCTCATTTGGAGGGTTTTCTGCATGAAGCTCCTTTTTAAGGTCATGCCACAGCATCTCAATGGGATTCAGGTCAGGACGTTGACTAGGCCACTCCAAAGTCTTTATTTTGTTTTTCTTCAGCCATTCAGAGGTGGACTTACTGGTGGGCTTAGGATCATTGTCCTGCTGCACAACCCAAGTTGGTTTGACCAACAGATGGCCGAACCTTCTGCTTCAGCATTTTTTTCTGGATGGCAGAATTAATGCTTCCATTTATCAGAGCAAGTCTTCCAGGTCCTGAAGCAGCAAAACAGCCCCACACCGTCACACTACCACCACCAAATTTTACTGTTGGTATGATGTTCTTTTTCGGCGTTACTTTTATGCCAGATGTAATGGGATACACGCAATTTCCAAAAAGTTCAACTTTTGTCTCGCCGGAACGGAGAGTATTTCCCAAATGTCTTGGGGATCATCAAGATGTTTTCTGGCAAAATTGAGATGAGCCTTAAAGTTATTTTTGTTCAGCAGTGGGTTTTGTCTTGGAACACTGCCATACTGACTGTTCTGCACAGTGTTTTTCTTATGGTGGAGTCATGAACACTGACCTTAACTGAGACAAGGGAGGCTCCAATTCTGTGGATGTAGTTGTGGGGTCTTTTGTGACCTTTTGGATGAGTCGTCGGTGCGCTCTTGGGGTCATTTTGGTTGACCAGCCAACAGGTTCACCGTGTTTTCGCCATTTGTGGATAACAGCTTTCACTGTGGGTCGCTGGAGTCCCAAAGCTTTAGAAATGGCTTTATTACTTTTTCCACACTGTTAGATGTCAATTAATCTCAAGTATGTTTTAACACGGGCCTTGTAGGTTTGTTTTTTTTCTCCCGTAATAACAAAACGTTTCATTCAAAAAGTGCGATTTGGGTTCAGTTGTGTTGTCATTGATGATCTGAAACATTTAAGTGTGACAAACACGCAAAAAAAAATAAAAAATCAGGATGGGAGAATCATTTTTTAGCCCTTTATCTGTGAATGCAGGCCTAAGCAACTGCTGTAGTGACTGCAAACTTACACCAAAGAAGCAGGAGCCTTACATGGACATTACTACCATAGCATATACAGGTATATATCATAGCGCTTTTGTATAACTATAATGTGTTGCTTTGTGTTCTTTTAACTATCGTCCTCAAACATTCTAAAGAAACGTAAAGACTCCAAGGATTCAACCCTTGAATGGAAAGCCACGCCCCCCGTTGACGTCACTTTGTTTATACGCCCCCCTCTCTGAAGCGGATCAAAATCACATGCGCTATCCACCCAGCGAGATATTTCATCAGCTCCACGTCGCTCACTAACCTTGCTGCCCGCATCCTTCTCGCTGCCTTTACAAGACGAAGGACGCTAGAGGTAACACCATTTTCCGTTCACTGATGTATGCTGGGAAAGACAGAAAAGAAAAAAACATGGCGACAACTCTTTTGGCGGTAGACTGACGCAATCGGCTTCCTTAGTACTAATCTGAGGAGAAGACCAAAATGTTGTGGTTGTTTTCAAAACCACGACAATGAGATGTGTTTTGTCTTTTTCCTCCGATTTTGTAGCCGTAACGTCCGTTCGTTTCACTGCTTTATTTGCAATTTGAGCGGCAATCAGCTGATGTAATAGGGCAACAGCTACTTCGGGGAGAAAAACGTGAGAAAAACCAGTAAACGTATGGGTGAATGTTTTAAAGTGTACTCGCCGGCGTTGTGTTGTTTTCATTCATTGTTTTGGTTCGCGCCGTCACGCATTTTATAGTAGTGTTGCTAAAGCGTGGGGATTATTGTAATGCTGCTTTCGCAGACCACACAGAATGTGGGATTTTCTACGATTTACACCAGTAATGCTTTTTAACGCAAGCTTGATTTGTGTGTGTGTGTGTGTTTGTTCCTTTGATTAACAGAGTGACTCGTCACTATTGCCCGTTGGGGAATCACTCGCTGTAAAAACGGAAAGGGTCGTCTAAAGCCAAATTATGGTGTAGACTGTCCACCATATAAATATTAAAACCGTGACTCACGTTTAACCTAAGTGGCTCTTCAGGTCATGGACCTATATCTAACATTACCTGTAAAATCATTCAGAGGGCAGCGTTGGAGCCTGATGTGGTGGATATAATAATGTATTAGTTTTAACTCGTACAAAGCTTTTCAAAATTCCTACGTTTTTTGGTAAACCGCGAAAGCAACATTAACGGCACGCTGGCGAGCCGAGTGAGCCACGTAGCTAACTGCTGTTTCTGTCGCGAACACTCGCTTTTCCAGCCTTACGGATAGCTAAATAACGTAAGTAAACCCTTTTAAACATTCGAACGGGTTTACATCTGTTTGCCTTTCTGCCTAAGCTAAACGCCCTAAAAGTGAGTCATCCTCCGGTAGTGTTCCTCACCAGACTTTGGAAGGGCTACCGTGAGTGTGTTGCATCAGCCGGTGTTCAGATAGCCATGCTAAAATGTCAAAATATATAATTTGTCGGATTAAAATGTTCAGAATTGTTATTTTTTAATAGTTATTAAAACACTCTTAACTTTTCACGTGTAAAGTTTATCAGGTTACCCATGTTGAGGTTTCAGCCAGATAGTAGTAGTTACCCCTAAAGGACACTTAGCCTTGAATAAAACACATTGTATTATTTAGTACGTTTTTTTTTAGTTTTGGGTTACAATGTACAGTTATTGGGTGAATTCTAGGGAGCGTGGCTGATTAATGGTGTTGCAATGTCACAGGGGTTGAACAAGGTGTGTTTTGTATACAGTATTACAAGGGCTGTGGTTCTGCAATTTAAGCGTACTCTTGAACCGTTGGACACCGCAAAGAAGTTTGTATTTGCATAAGCGTGTGTTTGCAAAAATGCATGCTTATACCTGCTTGTAGTGTGTGCAGATGGAAGATTTATATTGAAGTTAAACTGGAACTGAAATACCACCTTTTTAAAACCTGGAAAAATATATTCACCAGCATCCACTTTACTCTTTTATTTGGTTTCATCGATTCATGATCAGCGGTCATCCTTTGAGCATGTCTTTTTCTCTGCTTTGAACAAACTACAGCCTAGAATGTCACACTTTATAACTAGAATAGAAGCACTTAGAAAGCAAAGACCTCTGACAAGCGCCATAGTTCCCCCCCCGTTTGGTTCATTCATGTTTCCTTTATTTGACCAGATAAACCTCATTGATATTAACATATGATAAAATTATATTAAAAAGAGTGACTTGGCCAAAATGGCAGCATGACACCAAGATGCGGTACATTCACAGTGAACAATCAGTTTCAACCATTACAGTGGCCAAGCCCATTCATTTTTTTTACGTTCATTTTAAATAGCCTTAAACTCTCCTAAGGTAACAAGTTCAGATACCGGAAAAGTCATTTTGCAGATCATTCCATGCAAAGGGTGCTGCGTACTGAAATGCTTTCTTACCTAACACTGTTCTGACTATAGGAACAACAATCAGTACGTTTTTGTGAAAGCGCAGAGCATACTGTTGTTGGTATTTGAGTCCACCTGCAAAAATACAGGGATGGAAACTCAGCTGCGCAGCGTCGTACATTGCACAATAGTGAACACCATTGCCACAGCCACTCAGGAAGCGTAAAGCGAAGTGGTAAACGATGTCAAGTTTTTTTTAAAAGATGCACTGACGCATTCATTGTCATCCACACCAAAATAATAATTCTATATTTTTTGGATCAGTCTTTGATAATTTTGCAGAACCTGTTTGAAACTTGTCCAGTATTTTTTCACAAGTGCTATGACCGTTTTTTGTGGCGTTATATACACAGATGCCGAAAACCGTCCTCTCTCGCAATGTTAAAGAAGCCTTTAAAACAATTTCTGGATCCAAAATTTAATCCAGTTCTTCTATATCCCATTTCCAACAATTCATTTTCAACTTATTTTGAACACTGATAAATTCCGGCAAAAAGAGGGCTTTGCGGAGGAATAAGAGATGCCATTGACTGTGTGATCCGTTTGACTTTTGAGTTAATGTTTACGAGAGCAGTTGTAGTTGTTGCAAAGTGGTGTAGTATTTTGTAGATAAGATGACATTGCCGCGCATTTGATGTGCAGGTGGATAATATTTTACTTTCAGTCGCAAAACTCTCGTTTGCAGAGGCGATGCTTGACTGATTCCACGAGCAAACTTTTTTTTACTCGGACTAAATATGTCTGAAATAGTTCCCACTCCCGGAATAATTAATGTTACAATTGTGAAAAGACAGAAAAAGTAATAAACTGGTAACACAAACAATACATCACAAACATTAAAAATGTATATGTAATCTTAAGACATACACAAATAAGCAAAATAATGTACACACACAAAAACAAGCTGCAGTGTGGCAGAGATGCCCCGGCATTGCCTCAGAGCATTTTCGAAATGTCCAAAGAGATTGCTCCCATGTCCTCACTTAAGGACAAAACTCCTTTCTGCAACATGTTTAATATAAAAAAAACTGTACCTTCAACTGGTATTAATCGTATGTAGCACAAATCTTACACCTCGTATGAGGCAATTTTTTGGAAGCAAATGTGGTAGGTGTGGTCTGATGTGGAAATTCTGGATAGTGGTTATAAACATGGCGTTACATAACACGCTTTCATGATTCGAGTTACTTTTAACAATACATATGCAGCCAAGGATTATGTCAAAGGATATACCGGATTTTCCTCATTCCTTTGAATTTTGTTTTGTTTTTGTCTTTCTTCTACGGGCGTCAGCCAACACGTTCATTGAAGAGTGAACAGGTTTTTTAGTTTTGTTGCATACCATTTCCCACTGAGCAGACTTTTTGGTTTGGGAGGGGAGGATGTGTTTCTATCCAGCCCGGTGGCGTCAAGGGTCGCCCGGTGCACGTACTCTAGTTCAAACACTCTTGTGCAAACATGCAGAGAGTTCGTGATAAGCTATACTGGACGCTATACATACAAACATACATTGTACCTCAAAGGCTAAGCTATAAAGTGCATGTGGGAGATGAATGGTCTGCACACTCAGGCGTGTTCTGATCCACCTAGCGGGGTTACGCAAGGTCACATTAGCTCTCTGCAGTGGATGTTTATTCTTATGGGTTACTGAACATGTTATTTCTGTTTGGATTAGACCAGGGTTGCTGAAACTCATTAAATCCAGGTTCCCCTACCGTTATATTAAGATGAAGTTAATTGTACATGTGTAAAGATCAATTCAGACCGTGTGCTTTTATCAAACAAATTGTTTTATTTATCTCATGTACATGATTGACACTGTTGTTGTTGGGGCAGTGTGCGAGTCTTTCAATTGATTTCATGTGAAAAGGCAAGGGAAGGTAGCTATGCTGCAATTGTACCCGCCTCCGTTCTCCTCCCCAAGTATTGTCACTGGAATAACCAAAGTTAACATATCCTGCATTGTGGTTGATTCAAATTGACAGAGAATATTCCCAAGCTTTAATGAAGTTAACAGGTTGTGGCTTTTCCGGTTAATCCTCATTAGGAGTCCATGGCAGCTGTTCCAGCACAGCGAAAAGCCAGGCATGCAAAAAAAGGTTGCGGCAGTGACTTGCTATCGTTTTCATCAGGATGATGAAATTGTTGTATTGTAGTGTTGAGCGATGGGGCATTGAGCATGCGGTGTACTAGTTTCCAGACGCTACATTCCTAAAGCCACACCTCCGCACAAGCTGGCCAACTTACACAAGGTGAACGAGGGAGCCCACGTGAAAAGCACAAGGAAAAGATTAGCCGCTCGTCGACGAGACGGAAGTGGCTCAAGGTGGTTGTGACAAAATGAGCTCATACAGTATACACTGTCCATCATTCTAGACTAAAAGTCTTACTGACGTTAAGATTTCCTGTTACAGTGTGGGAACATGTACCAGTTTCTAATCCAATGTTTATTATCTTGTACCTTGGAGCTTTTATTTCATTGTTCGACAAAAACTACTAGGCAGGATATCGGCTTTGATACCCCGAACAGACTGGCCACGCTTTGATTTGTTGGGTATATTGTTTTAATGTTTTAAATAGACAGGGCCGACTTACGCCCGGAATGCTGTGGAAAGACCGTGTACTAAAATTATGCATTATTTGAAGTGGAAATATTGTTTGATCCTCTTTGTGACCCACGCATTTGAATACAAACATTTGTGAGGCCTCTTTGAGGCTTGTGACAAGTACGTTACTATAACTAGCATCAATGCAAACGTTTCCATCTAGCTTCAGGTCACATCTGAACATTCCTTTCAAAAAGACATCAAAACAGTGATTTACCAGTATTTGGAAAATTAAGATTGCTGTATCTGTAAATCGGTATTTGACAATACTGCACCTCATCATTTTGATTAATCTTATAACTGATCAGATATTTATTATGGATTGAAATGTCTCTATTTTGGCTCTTGATTGTTAGACTGTGTGAGGAGTCGTTTTTAGCAAATAAAGGTTGCTTCAATATTGCAGCTCATTGATTAAAGGTCACCTTTACATAGCTGCTGCCGTGTTGCCTTCTATAGACAGCAAACTGGTTACAGTGCCTCTGCTGGTTGTGGCCAAGTACTACACTGCTTTTGCCCGTGTTTTATTGTTACATGTTGCTATAGTTTGGAGAGAAAGTAATTCTGAACTCCTGTTTCCACACAGGTGTTGTATTGAGCATAATAATGAGGACAGGATGTAACTCCACTTCCCATGGTTGGTGTCGTGTTGACAACTTCTTTAGACAGCAGACTAGTTGAGACTAAATCAACAATGCCTCTGTTTGTTTCAGCCAAGCACTCCATTCTTTTTTGCCCATGTTGCTTCACGATTACGATGAATCAACACTGACTTGATTGTAAATGGTCACACGTTTGGGTGCACCGATTTACAATTTGCCATTGTGTCTGCCATTGTGTCAGCGTTTTGGCGCCAAGCGTACTTCTCATTTTTGAAGTAATGTTTTTCTCGAGCAAAAAAAGGATAGTGTGAGAATTATCGATCTTGATATTAGTAACAGATTAGATAAAGTTGCACAGAAAGCTAGAGCTGAATGCTGAACTGGATTTTGGCGGTATTATTAGGGCTGATTAGAATTACTCCCAGGTACATGCAGGTGGTTACGGCCCGGCAGGACCAGCAGACCAACTCCAATACAGAGCAGATAGGCAGCAACATGAAGCATTTTCAAGCATGAAAATGGCAAAATGAACTAAAATAAGGCATTCGGAATGCGCTGTGAATAATAGGTAGTATTCTACGTTGGTCAGTAGGTATCAGTACTGTTACTATAATCCCTAAAATCGTAAAAAAATGTGTGTGTGTGCACATTTTATTTTATTAGGATACACACACATCTATATACACATACACTACATATATGATGAATTGATAATCGTCCGCATCGCAATGCATCTAAGAATGGATTATTTCCCACTGCGAGTATATATACATGTATATGTATACACACACACATTTTTTTATATATGAAAATGCAAATATTGCCTCCGGGGCGTCTCTTGCTCCTGACTGACCTGTTTTAGTGCCACATATGCCACCTGTAGCCAAGAGTTCTAACAATATTTTACAAAAGAATCTTGTGCAAATAGGCTATTGACTATCAACATTGGTTGGTAGGGAAAACCGTAAAGCCTGCACAAATTCTCATAATATATAACATTTGTTCAGCCTTTGCATAATATTTTTATACACTTTTTCAAATGGTCATCTGTGTGTCCAAAAAAAACAGAGCTAGCTGAAACATACCACAGGGATCATTAACCTGCAGTTTAGTACATTGCTTGCACTGGGGGTGAGGAGCTCACGTCTGTCCACGTCAATGCTTGTGTTGACCAAGTCCGGTGATCCAGGTGCCTCCAAATACAAAATATATTGAGAGACTTGATTTGTAAACATCATCCAACGGCAGTGAGTAAATGTTAGACTGATTTCTAAAAAGGCAGCAACCACCTGCTCTTGGTTTACACCAAGTGTTCACAATAGAGAAGGCACCTGTTTCATTCCATGCAGTTTATTTGTGTATTTATCCAGCTTCTCCTCAGGCCGCTGCCTTGCCTTATCGAACTGCTGTTTTCTTCTCCTCAGTTGATATTAGCTTGCAGATATTAAACCATGCGTTCCCAGCACTGCCTGTGGTGTTCCCAGACCTCTCCCTGCACATCTCTAGCTACTGAGAAAACACAACTCTAGTAGTAAAATGGGGCCCTTATCGCCCTGTAGGTGTATACCTTTTGGCCTTGCACTATGCCAGGTTTATTTGTGGAAAAGCCGAATTCACGTGTGTGCCGTGTCATGTCCTCAAAGAAGTGGCTGTATGGATTCCTGGAAGTTGCATAATCGCAGGGGGTGCAACGTATTCTGGTCCATTTAAAACTTTCTGATCGGCTTGTTCGTTGCCGCTAAATCCGAGAATGATTACTTCCTGGAGGGTTTTCAAGCCTTCGAACCCTCCTCCTCCGAGACATTCTTTGTAACTAGGCAAGTAGCTGTGAGGGTGGGAACATCTAGGATGCTGTGTGTGGGTTTTATTTCATTGCAAGAAGCCTACTTGCAAGTAGCCGCAGCAACAGCTTGTCCTGGAAAAAATATTTCCACATTGTGCTGCACGCTGAAAAACCTGAGAAACTTTTGTCAGTTGCTGAATAGTTTTCTCTTTGCTTCTTTCACAGGTCTCAAGTCACTGCTGCAAAATACCATGACCACAGGCCTGCTCTGATCACACCTACGCGGACTAATAATCAAACAGCTTCATCTTGCCCATCTGCTCAAAAGTCTGTGCCTTGCACCTTGTGTCCATCACACTCAACAGGGTTCAAATCACATCGGACCCACCCACACACACATACTCACAGCAATTATGGCCAGCCAGCTGTCCAAATTTGGAAAAATGCTCCTGCGTCGCCGCACTTTGGACTTAGCCAGCGAAGAGACACGCTTCGCCCGATGTCTGTCCACGCTGGACCTTATTGCCTTGGGGGTAGGCTCAACGCTAGGTGCCGGTGTGTACGTGCTCGCCGGCGAGGTGGCTCGGGACAAGGCCGGGCCCGCCATTGTGCTGTGCTTCCTCATCGCTGCGCTCTCCTCTATGCTGGCCGGCCTGTGCTACGCCGAATTTGGAGCGCGTGTTCCTAAGACGGGTTCTGCATACCTTTACAGCTATGTGACAGTCGGGGAGATCTGGGCCTTCATCACTGGGTGGAACCTCATTCTTTCTTACGTGATTGGTGAGCGCTGGTTCTTTACTTGAACATTTGCAAAGATCCACTCTATACCCTGTGGCTCCACTAACTTCTTGTCCTTTTTTCCAGGCACGGCAAGTGTGGCCCGCGCATGGAGCTCCACATTCGACAACCTAGTCGAGCAGAAGATCTCTGTTTTCTTCAAAGCCTCCATGACCATGAGGGTACCCGGGCACGTGTTGGCAGAATACCCTGACCTGTTTGCCCTCATACTGGTGCTGCTACTTACTGGTAAGTCTAAATTGTTTAGTATCCTAGATATACAAAGTTTAGGTCACGTATGCATTATGCAAAAAGTACATGCCTGTTTTTGACCAGATTTTGTAGAGGAGTGGTGCAGGTTGAGGAATTAAACTGTGTGACTGGTATCTAGGGAAGGGGTCAGCAATCTTTGGCCTCAAATGAGCCATATGGGCTTGTTTCCACCAATTTAAAACCCACTTGGAGCCAAAAAAAAAACATTTGACCACTAAATTGAAAGTACTTTCCTTAAACGTATCATCACGTTCGTTGTCTGTCTTCCTGTTCCTCCTGGCGGAGTGACGAGCCCCACCTGTTCCCACTTGGCAATTGGTCGTTTTTCTTAAGCCTTTTCTTAAGCCTTCTCCACCAGTTCCAGTACGAATCCCTGTGTCACTCTATTTGCCATTGTTCATTGGCAACAAAGCAACTAGAAAAATAGTTGACCATCATCTTGGTTTCTCAAAGAGTTGACTCTCTAGAAAACATTTCCCCCATTGCACTTTGGCAGACAACAAAACCGCCCGAGCTCAACTACAGTGCAGAACTGATAGGCTCATGATGGTGAGCTCATGACGGCACAGTGACTGCACAATAGCATAAACCAGTTTTAGCCACAGCAGAATCATAAAAAGCCGCATCCGTCTCCAGAGTTGATGGTTGCAGACCCCTGGTCTAGGGTTATTGGACAACATGTCTTATCAATATGCATTATAACTCACTACTAAATATTATGTAAGCTACTTTTAATGGCACTTTTGTTTTTGACACACGTCCTGTTTGACCCTCAACATGCACTGTAGTTTGGGAGGAAGTAGGAAGCCACAAGCGGGAACAAATATTGAGCGGAAAAGGACAAAGAAAAGGATATTTTGATTGGTAAATTTAGCTTCAAAGATGGCTCTAACAACAAGACCAAAGTTATTTGTGTCTACTGTTGCTGTGATTGGAATTTTCACAGCGAGAAGGTACTGAAGCACTACTTTTTTTAAACTAATTTATACAGAGGTACCTTGGCATACGATTGTCCCAACTACTAGTGTGGGGTTTTTTTTGGATGCAAGCCTTCGCTCGGCTGATTTTCACTTTAAACTACAAGCTAAAATTTGGGTACAAGCTGCTAGTTAACGGCAGGCATAGCCAAGGACAGCTATTTGGGGGCTTATGTCAGTGCAACCATGATTGAAGAGCTAGCAGCTCCAGCATTAGCCGCGCACTATTTAGTCATCAACACATCAGTAAAGCATATCTACATTATAGCAATCACATTTATCTTCCTAAATGAATACAGAGCCACCATCTACCAATACAAGGTCGTGTACCAAGCAAATATGCAAAATAGCACTCAATAAAGTCATCAAATCTTCCCTTTATGCATTCCCACATAGTATCAGCATTTGGGAGCAAATATGAGGTGAAAGGAAAAAGGAGAAAAATACAGTACAGTATTTCTGTGCAGCGTGGAATGTTGAAAGTGGGACAACACCTGCTTGCATTAAACATGTGAAAATTGGGCGATTTCTAAATGTGTATTTTTTGATAATGCCTATATTTCCAAAATTGATACCCTTATACATAAAGATTGTTATTGTTGTAGTTGTGTATCACATTGTTTACCACGAAGAGATTCACATCCCTACTTATTCATTCATTCATTTGCCGCTTATCCTCATTAGGATCGCGGGTATGCTGGAGCCTATCCCAGCTGACTTTGGGCGAGAGGCGGGGTACACCCTGGACTGGTCGCCAGTCAATCCCTGGGCACATATAGACAAACAAACATTCACACTCTTATTCATACCTACGAACAATTTAGAGTCGCCAATTAACCTAACATGCATGTTTTTGGAATGTGGGAGGAAACCGGAGAAAACCCACGCACGCACGGGGAGAACATGCAAACTCCACACAGAGATGCCCAATGGAGAGTTAAACACTGAACCTCCTGACTGTGAGGCCAATGTGCTACCCACTCGACCACCGTGCAGCCACATCCCTACTTAGTATAAACTTATTTCTATCTGTGATTAATGCAATTAATTATGAGTTAACTGTGGACAAGCTCTTTTTTTTTGCATTGTACTGCAAACACAAAGACGGTTATTTAAAAAGTTTAATTGAATATAAAATCAATACATAAAAAATAAGTTGTATAGTATATTGTACAAAAAATATGTTTGCATTTAAAATAGTATTTTTTTGTCAAAACATTTCTTGGATTCAAGCTTTTTTTTTTTTTTTTAAAGTAAAAAGAATGCAAGTGGAATAAACATTCTAAACGGGGCATCCAAAAGTGCAGAAAAAATGTAATATTAAGGAAATGTAAAAAAAAAAAAAAAAAAAAGACCACGCAGTTTTGAGTCCCTGCATTCTTTCTTAATAAACTAAGTGGCAGAGTTGTGAAATTGAATACTATATTAATCATGAATAGTAACTAAAAAACATAATCATAATGCTTAATATGTCAATACAGAAAAGCCATTAACACTTGTCCCAGTATTCTTGCAGTAAGTGTGGGACGCACAAGGCACATTGATGACGTGTCGGGAATGGTGACGTCTCAGCCCACGCTCTGTGACGGGACGTTTGCTGCAGAAATGTGAACCGTGTCATCTTTAAAGTTTGTGCCCTCAGGACTCCTGGCCTTTGGAGTGAGTGAGTCGGCGCTGGTGAACAAAATCTTCACTGGCATCAACCTGGTGGTTCTGGGCTTCGTGATCATTTCGGGATTTGTGAAGGGCGAAACCGCCAACTGGAACCTGACGTTGGACGACTATAACAATTTCCTCAACAACACCAACAGCAGCACACCTGCAGAGTCAGTACACCCTATACTCTTTTTGGCTTAGTGGAGGGCTTGTATTTGATTCTTACCCACCTGTTTCTCTCACCTAGAACTGAGAAAGCATTCGGGACCGGTGGTTTCGCTCCGTTTGGCCTCGCTGGAGTCCTGTCTGGTGCCGCTACCTGCTTCTACGCCTTTGTGGGCTTTGACTGCATCGCCACTACAAGTATGTAAAGATGAGCTTTTTAGCTCTTCTCAGCTCCTAGGAGGCTTTATTTTCAGCATTACAATGCTGATGTGATGTGCCACACAACCAATCTCAAATATGTGCCTTGATCAATAAAGCTTGGATTGCAGGTGTACCTAATGTCGTGTCCAATGAGTGCACACGAGCATTGGGGCAGGGAGATTACATAAGTACAGGAGGCTGAGAGACACGCCTAGTGCAGCACCTGTTTTCTGTCATTTCTTATGTAACATGAGTCCCTTGTGCGCGCTGCATTGCGTAACAACGCTGCAAACACACGTGTGATGTCGGGCCATCTTGCGTGTTTGCAAATAAACGCACACAATACCAGTGAGCCGCAGCATGCCTGGGTGTGAATTCCGCATATTCTTTTCACATTGTTGTGTTTAAGATGTTTTTATTGGACACCTCTAAGCTTTTGTTTTGTCAGCACCTCATTCTCTTTTTTTTTCTGTCTTGTCTCCCCTCAGGCGAGGAGGCCAAGAATCCGATGCGTTCCATACCCATCGGCATAGTGGCCTCGCTGCTCATCTGCTTCTTCGCCTACTTCGGCGTGTCTGCCGCCCTGACCCTCATGATGCCGTACTACCAGCTGAACACCCAGAGCCCTCTGCCCGAGGCCTTTACGTACGTGGGCTGGGCTCCGGCCCGCTACATCGTGGCCGTGGGCTCCCTCTGCGCTTTGTCCACCAGGTAAAGGACCACATCCATGGGGGTTGATTTGTGTGGATGTGTAAAAGAAATCACACCAACTTGCCTTTGCCGTCTTCTCCTAGCTTGCTTGGCTCCATGTTCCCCATGCCCCGCGTCATCTACGCCATGGCGGAGGACGGGCTGCTGTTCCGTGCTCTATCCAGGATGAACGTTCGCACCAGGACGCCTCTGCTTGCCACCATTGTTTCTGGCATCGTCGCAGGTAAATGACCTATTTTTGGAACCACATTCGGCTTTTGCGGTGCAAAAGGGGCTGTGAACATTTTCTCTAAACTGCATTTCATCTTTCCCAACAGCTCTGATGGCCTTCCTGTTCGACCTTGCAGCATTGGTTGACCTCATGTCCATCGGAACTCTGCTGGCGTACTCACTGGTGGCCATCTGTGTTCTAATCCTTAGGTAAACCGCTCCAGATACCATGCTAAGACCTTCACCCCGCTTTCCCTTGGGCATTCATTAAATACTTTTTACTAAAAGAAAAGTAGGTGTGTTGTTCCATGCTGCTTAGCGATGAATAAGGAGGTAATCATTTATTATTTTTTCGTAGAAATGACCTCCTTGGGTCTCCAATTCTATGTCAGGAAAAGACGTTGACAAATTCGGCGACCACTTTTTAGTAACAATAATTTGTAATATTTACCTTCCTGTCAAAAGGTACCAACCAGGCACCTTGAACTCATCCAGCCAGACAGAGAAGCTGGTGGAGCTGGTGGAAGGCGAGAAGGTGGCAGTGAGCGGCGGGGACAGCGGTGACGAGTACACTGAGAACGAGGAGAAGCCCCTCAGGGAAGTTTTCACTTACAGGCTGCTCTTCTGCCCGAGCGGCAAAACCCCCACAGAGACTTCAGGGATGATCGTCTACGCCACCACTGCCATCATCTGTAAGTACGGATCCTGGAAAGAAGCGTGTGCAACTCACTCATTCACCACAGTGTGTATCTTAACAAAACAAAAACCTCTTCCTTCTGGTTCTCTGCAGCGGTCCTTATTACCGCACTGTGCATTATCCTCGCCAACTGTTTGCAGCAGCTGCTGAACGGACACGCGGTCGTGGTGGCGTCTTGTGTTATTTTGGCTCTGCTGTGCTGCGTCTGCCTTATCATCATCTGCAGGCAGCCCGAGAGCAAGGAGGCCCTGACCTTCAAGGTAACATGTTCACAGAAAATGTCCCCTGTTGTGTTTTGGTATGCCGCTACGCTTCATTTAGCAGCTGATAACATTCTGTCAAAAAAAACAAAACATCAAAACCACTTCCACGCGCATATTTTTCCGCATTCCTAAAATGTGGGTGTGTGTGTACAAAAGGTTTGAACATACAGTGTAACCTCCAAAGTCTTGTGATGCTTGAACACGTGCAATTTTCCTCAGAGGGGAGAGAAGTTAATCAAACTGTCACCGTAATATAAGCCTAATTAACTACTGCCAATGTCTTTTACTATTCTGAACATGTTTAAAGAGAAGTCAACCACAGTAAAGTAAAACTACTCACCTTTTGAAGTAGCCCCAGGAATCTTACATGGCCCCTGAGAAGAAAAATATCTTGACACGGCGATAGGGTGAAACAAAAAAAATGTCAGTTTATATTTTGCAGTGTAATTTAAACAGAAGACAATCAGGGCCCACTTTCGGCTGTACTGTGGTTGAATGTCAATACAGTTTCTGATTTTCAGTGATATTGTTGGGCAGGCCCTTATGATGATTATATCAAATGTCAGCCTTTATTGAATGTAATCCTTCTAGAGCCACATGGGTGTATCCTCCATATTGCTTGTTATCACAGTAATATGATCTTTAGTATTGATCCAAATTGTTGATATCTTTGCAACCTCATTCATGTGTAGATATAAATACGATATATACAAACTGCCCCATTTGAACTAAAAAAAAACCCAGTGAGTCTACAGTTTGATTTGACCATGCTGGCACATTTTTCTGTTTGAACTAGTAGCCTACTGCAAGCACTGTTGTTTGACTTTTCTTCCTCTTGTGGCGGAAATTCAAATCACGAAAAAAAGCAAAACACACACCTGAAGTCACAATATTTACATGTATTTTATTTTGAATGTCGTATTGTCTCGCTCTTTTTCTAGGTCCCTCTGCTTCCTTGGTTGCCTCTCTTCAGCGTTTTTGTCAACATCTACCTCATGATGCAGCTGGACAAGGGCACCTGGTGCCGCTTCACCGTCTGGATGGTCATAGGTACGCTTTCTGAAACCGCTTTTCTTCACATTCTCATGCTCACCTTTTGGTTGGTGGTTGGAATTACTCTAGGCTTTAAATGCATGTACACGCACAGCAGCCCGCATAGCCCCAAAATCAAAATACATGTAACCCACACGAGGGTCAGAATTGAGTTAGTTTCAAATCGATACCGATAACTTCCTGCTTTTCAAGACCATTACAGATAACAGATGTGCGGGGCCCCGCGACACGTTCGGCGGCTGACATTAGGGCAGCTTCTTTGGCGGCGCGGGTGTCTTCGTGGGCTTCCGGGGCGCCGTCGTTTCACGTGGATGGTGGGGTTCGGTGTGTCGAGTGTGGATGTTATTTTCGGTGAGGTCTCAAACGATCGCGTAGGAGAAAAGTTGCGTGATCTGCTCATAATTCCTCATATTGACCCGATAATTATGTTCCCCTAAAGTATATGTAAATAGGAGTATTTACAAAATCATTATTAGGTGTTGAGATGGGTTGATGATAGACAGCAACATTGATAAAAAAAAATATATTTTTAAATTTAACACTCACACTTAAGAGTTTAATGACAAAAAATGTCATCTTCTCAAACAATTTTTTCCTAGTTCCACCTGATATACTGTACAGATATAAAATACAAATGATATTGTAGGGATGGCATAGCCTCAGAAAATGGGGAAAAAGCAGCCTCATCAATGCGTGACGACAATTTTAGAATCAAAATCAGTAGAGAACGGACTGGAAAAATGGAAATGTTAATGATTTACTCCTCCTCAGGTTTCGCCATCTACTTTTTCTACGGCGTGAAGAACAGCAGTGCCAACCAGTCCTCCCCGCGCAAGTACGAGCCGGCTCTGCAGTCCAAGAGCCCCATTTACAAGGGCACCCCTGACGACAGCGACGTGGAGGGGGGCAGCCCCTGATATTGACTGACGTGGTCCTGGTGAAGCTGGTGAGGGGGCTGCGGAGCTTGAAAGAAGGGAGGAGGAGGCCACACATCTTACCTCTAAAGTTGACGCTTGAGGCACTGTGACGTGTCACTCTGTAGTCTGCGTGTTTGTAGTTCGCCATATCGCCCTCTCGAAAATAACCTTGCTCAGAGAACGAGCACGCGTGACGTCACTCCTGTGAGGATCACTTTTCCTTCCTTCTTCGTCTCCGTGAGTGGAGATGAACTTTTATCATTTTTGAGTTGACTTGATTGCACCAGCCTGTTGCTTCGTGTGTGTCTGTGTGTGTGTGTGTGTGTGTAGACAGGGTAGCGCTCAAAGCTAACAGGCTACAGTCCATGGTGAACTTAATGCTGTGAGGTCAATAGCACACCATCCGCGTTGATGTCGAACATAACACCTCAGAGGTTTTCCATTTCAGACCCTTAAAGAAAAATAGCCTCAGAATCCAAGGTCAAACTTCCAACGGTTGATGAATTTGTTACTCTACATACACGTCTCAGCTGTTGAGGTCATTGACTTTTGCGGTAATCTGAGGAATAAAGGCAGAAGTAAAACTTTTAAGTAAAACTTACATTTTAAAATTATTTTTAAAACACCACATTGCCACTGCACAGTAGCTCAAGACAGGAACTGCAAAAACCTCCATGAACAAGCGTTCCAGCGAACCTGGACGTTTGCTTTAAAGAGTGCGGCCCTTAACGAGAGCAGCGACGCGGCAAAGTAGTGGAGAATGCGGGTGCACAGCAACCGGAATGTTAGAAATGTTGGCTCGCTGGGAACCAGAAATAGTGCCTGCTGTTTCTGTTGGGGAAGAAACAGCCTCTTTGAATGCACCAGTAGGAACGGCAACAGCAAAGTTTAAGGCCGCACTTTGCCAAACTTGGACTGTGGGTGTCAAGTGTTCCCAAGTTCCACACTGATGGCTGCCCTGGCATGGGCTTCGCAGGAAAATGGGAGTGTTGCAGTAAAGTGGAGAATGTTGGCGGCCAGCAGTGGTTTGCGTCACTCATGTGGTGTTGACCCATCTGACCATTAACAGTACCCGCTTTTACCAGTAGAAAAACATAAAACCGATAGCGAGGTTGGTACTGTGCAGTGGAAAAGAAGCATCAGACCCCCAAAATAAATCCAGTAATTGTTGAATTATTGTAACAATATTTAAATGTTTTATGTTTTTTCAGTTAAGGCACTTAAGGAGCTCATTGTTCAACCAAGGTCAAGTGTGGAAGATGAAGGCTTTCACGATGAAAAAACACCTTAATGGTTCATGAATTAACTTGTTGTTGTTGTTGTTGTTGTTGAACTTCCTTGTGGGAGTTTCATTTGAATTGGAACTTGGCAGCTTTGTCTGTGAAGTACCTCCAGTAGAGTGGTCCATTTTTAAATGTGTTAATTGGGGAAAATTCTGACCACGATCCCAATCAGTTGCAATCTACAGAGAGATGTTTTGTTTTTAAAACTGCGGCATGTACATATTTTTGACACAATGGGTCTCAGATTAATATCAGTTTGGGAAAAAAAAAACACTGTACACTATTTTATTGATCATGACATGTTTTGGGCTTTTTTGATTCATGTCGTGATAAATGAATGTAATGTAGACGTCTTAATCTTTTAAGTTTTGTACATTATATTGTTTTTGGGGAGCAAGTGAGAGTGTTTGTGATCCAAGTTGTTTTGATCCTTTTTGACCAAAACAAGTGAAATATTTCTGCTTCTGAAAGGTAGATTGACCTTAAGAGTTGGTCTGTAAATTAGGTCGTTTTAACCCCGTCTGCCAGGAGTCATAACTTATGTGCTTTACTGTATATTGTACAGTATTTGTGCATTTCTATAATGCTGTAAGTTAGTCAAATGTCTCCCCTGCCCAACTAAACGGAATGCAGCTGGGATCAAAACGTTTGTTTTGTAGATGCCTTTAATCAATAAGCAGTGCCTGAATAATCTATATGACAGGAAAGCACTGAGGCTGGTAAGAGCTTTAAAAAAAGACTTATCATAATCCACATTGTTACTTGATGCAGCTACAACTCATCTTTGCACCCAGCCTAGTGCCTTTCTCGATTATCATTACCCCTCTTTTATTTTGCTTCCTCAAATATTTGTCATGAACTGTACATATAGCTGTCATGTACTTTTGAGTGTTTTTTTTTTAATAAAATGACTTATGGCTAACTTTCAGTGTGTTTTGTTTATATGATCTACACCTATATTTAAATATATACTTGTATATTTTGCAGCGCATATTTGGGTTCAAGTTGGTAAATATTTGGAGGCGTAGCAACGAGTGCGCCACCTGCGGTGGTAACAAAAACTGCAACAAAGCTGACAAAGCCATACTGCGCATGCTCGCACCCGCCAGCCATCTTTGAAACGTTTACGGTACGCCTATACAGCTATGCGTTTGCTCGATATAAAACGTTCAAAGTTTGTACGTTTTGTATCGACTCTATATAAAACGTAATCTTTGAGGCTTTCAAAATTGGGACGGAACGGATTCGCAGCTTCGGGCTTCAGTGAGAAGCAACATTAGCGGCATCTGGTGGACGAGTGGAGTCAAAGCAGTATGCTTTGTATGCTAAGCGGGGTGAAACACAGGTCGCCGTTACAAGCACGCCAATGCTCTCATTACAAGCCAACATTGTACAACAGCTTGGTGGTTATTGTATACACAAGTGAGCGGCAAACTACCCTGTCAAAGCAAAGACAGGCGCCGGACCCTGACGAACCGTTAACGGTCACGTGACATTTGCATGAACGATACACGCTCCGGAGCGCCATTTCGAAGCAGTGTGATTCAGGAAGTCTGACACAAGCTTCGAGGCTTCTCGTTCCTTTTAACAACAATAGTTCAAACGTAACCTGTTGTAAAAAAAATAAAATAAACTTAAACCCTGTACACTTGCGTTATTTTGGCTATAAGTGGCCTTTAATAGTACAGGCATAATGGGTTGCAATCCCGTATAAGGAAGATCACTTCCGGTTTGTCTTGCGTGGTTAGCTAGCAAGCTCCTGGCTAATTATTGTCTTTTCACACAAAATATAAAATGTTTTCCCTTGTCACCCCTCAAATGTGTCCTTAGGCATGTAGTCGCCATTGGAGGAGGGGGAGCTGGCATCGGAAAACACTCATGTTGACATTGGCCCGAAAATGTCTTGTTAGCGTAACAATTATCCGTATGTTATCGCGAGATGTGCGACGTAGCTAACTAGTCGTATTCAAGTAGGTTTTATTTTAGTCATCTAAAGCGACCATAGTTGATTGTAGTTTTTGCGTCAGCCTACACCAATTCAAACCCTTATGTGGAGGTTGTAATTCCTCAAACAGGACACGCTCCAACTTGATGTAGTTACTACATTTAGCCACAAGGTGTCGCCTTACACCTGTATTCGGTAATGGGTGTTCAATTGACAATTTGTAATTTACATTGGAACGTGTAATTTGTGGGGTAAGATTACATTTTTTATTCAAGCATAAATACATTTCACGTACAATGAGACTTTTAAAGTTAATTGTTATAACTTTAACCCCCGCTTCCTAAACGAAGTTGACTACGCAACAGCTTCTTTCAAGGCAAGGCAAGGCACTCCTAAGAGATTTTCACCTTAACAAAAAATAAATAAACCACTATTCTGTCAGAACTATGCATTATTTCACTTTTACCAAAAACGAATATCCCTTTTTCACTTTCATTGGCTGTTCCAAAAGCCTCTTTTTGAGGAAGAATTCTTCCTCAGGCCACACCGACGAAGAATAGTAATAATAGTAAATTATAAGAATAAAGTTGCAATATTATGAGAAAAGGGCACATTTTTGCAATTTTCTCTCATAAAATTCTGAATTAAAAAAAACAATCTCAACTTCAGTCTCATGAAACAGAATATTTTGTTCTCTTCATAATATGTTTTCCACGCTAAGCGATCATTATTGGAAATCTGAACAGTCTTTTTCCATGTAAATGTTTGTTTTCTTATTTTATAAATATAACTATTTTCACAAAATCACATAATTTTTCTTGTAATATTTGATTTGCATAACTTTGCACATTTTCCCTCATAACGCAGTTTTGTAAAATGTACAACGTTTTTTTTCTTGTAATGTTGGTTAGTCTCATATCATTGACACTTGTTTTGTAACACCATGACCTGTTTTATGGAAAATGACTGCTTTTTTACTGTATTCTTGTGAATTTAAGACTTGTTTCTTCTTTTTTTGTAACATTCTGACTAGTTGTGATGTAATTTTTGTCTTGTAAAATTACATTTTTTTTTTCATGAAAAATACTTAAAATAGGTGTTTTTCTTGTAACTAATGAAATTTTTCTCTTTGTTATGAAAAATAATTTTTTGGGTCAAATTTTACATCTATTTTTGTAAAAATTACACATTTCTTTCTTTACACTCTCGATTTTCTTCTACTAAATGTGTAATGAGTATTACTATTTGTACTCTTACGGCTACTTCTACTTTTTGCTAAACTCTCTTTATACTTTATACTTTATACTTTATACCTCTTTATACTCGCAACTTTGTTTTTATTGTACTATTTTTCCTCATCAGTGTGACTTCAGTACTCTTTCATAGTCAAGCCACATGGATTTATTGTGCAGTTAGTGAAGGTGTTGCCTCATTCGGACTACATAGTATGTAATATACAGTATATATAAGGTGGCTCACTGATTTTGTATTACAGTATTTGTAAATAGTCATTCATTTGTGTACACTGGAGTGCAAAATGTGAAGATGAAGGCTTCTTAGAAATGACCAAGCAGCACATGAGAAGGACATGAGAAGTAAAGCGTGTTACTGCAAAAAATGGGTCAAACGAGTACAGTCACTGGTGAGGCAACTCTCCCAAAGATGGAGTTCGAAGAAATAGGACATACAGTTCAGCAGAGGCATTGCCGTCCACTCTTGGTCACCTCCTCCGACGAATGCACGATGTTGGGTACGAATCCGCTCCTGACGCCCTCCCAGCCGTCCTGGATCTTGACGTCGCCGCTCCGCACCAGCTCAAAAATCTCCCTCGTCAGATCCATAAACGCCTTCGGGTGATGAAAACAAAACAAAGTCACCGGAGCGAAGGCAAACGTGAACGTGTCCAACAAACCTTCTCCACGTTGATGGCGTCTCGCGCCGACGTCTCCACGTAGTGCATGCCGTAGGCCCCTGCCAGCTTCTCGGCCTCCTGCCGAGGCACCTGGCGCTGAGCCTCCAAGTCACACTTGTGGCCGACCAGCAAGAAGACGATGCCGTGTGGCTGGACGTGACTCTGCGCCTCCTCCAGCCAGTTGTGCACGTTCTGGAAGGAGCGGCGGTTGGTGATGTCGAAGAGTAAGAGCCCCCCCACCGAGTTGCGGTAATACGCTCTGGTGATGGACCTGGTGGGTGCAAAACAACATGCTAAAGGTGTTTCTACAAAAGCACTATAGTGTCACACAAAGTGGGCTTAGAATTGAAATTTGTGGGGCTCCCGTTGTTCCAACATGTCAATTGTTATGTCATTTTTCAAAGTACAACCAAATTTTTCTGCTAAAATTAGCCTCGAAAGTCAGGCATGAAAAATGTGTTGTGACATCCAAACAACTTGAAAGTCAATCCCAGAACGGATTGTGTACAACTTCTGAAGCTTCCACAGCGCGTGTTGTACCCACCTGAACCGCTCCTGCCCAGCAGTGTCCCAGATCTGGAGTTTGATCCTTTTGCCCGGCTCGATCTCAAGCAGGCGGGAGAAGAAGTCCACCCCGACAGTGGGGTCCGACACGTGGGCGAAGTGGCCCTCAGTGAACCTACGAATCAAACACGACTTGCCCACCGTGGAGTCCCCGATGACGATGAGACGAAACTGGTACAGCCATATCGTATCCATGTCAGATCTGTCAGGGGGAATAAATACATTTTCAGCTAAATTCTTTGCAACATTTTAAGTGTAGCATCAACGCTAGACCACAGGTATTTGTGCATAAACTCTTGTTGATTTTTCAAATATTTAATAATCATTATTATTAACAGAACCAATGTTGTAATAGCGTTATGCAGCAAATTGCCAGGATGGCATTAATTGCACCGAAAAGTCCGTTGCAAACTACAGGACAGAAGCGTAGCACACAAGTTTCACAGCTGGGTAGAAACATTTTAAAGCGCATGCAGAAGTAGATAATAATGCATCAGGAGGTTGCCTACAGCCACAGCTGTTCATTAGAGACCCCGACGGTTATTTCCTTTGTTAGACGACACACCCTAGGACTGTAGGTGATTGAAGCCCCCCCGGACGCCTCCCCGGTGGAGGTGTTCATGGCACGTCCGACCGGTAGGAGGCCTCGGCGACATGTTGGAGAGACTACGTCTCTCAGCTGGCCTGGGAACGCCTCGGGATGCACCGGAAGGAGGGAGACGGAATTCTGGGCTTCCCTGCTTAGGCTGCTGCCCCCACAACCCGACCTCAGGTATTTAAAACAGATATATAAATAAAATATATTTTTGGTAAATGTGGTATATAAGTATAAATGTTAGCACTTATTTAAAGCACACACAAAGCTAATTCCTGTTTCGGTATTTGAAAGAACACATTTGCTGACATCAAACATTCCGGCCTTAACCAAAGCACCCAAAAAGAATCTTGAACGGACAGCTAAGATTGCAGCGCGAATGCAATCCGGAAAGCCTGGATCAGGAAAAGAACAAAAACGAGTAAATGATGTGTTACCTTTGGAATGGGATGGGCTCACTATGTGTCAGAAGCAAGCCCCATGTCGACAAGGAAAAACACGTTGTTTACCGGCCGCGCATCGCCCAAAAACGCTGGCTGATTATGGAAAGGCCGCATTGACGCGGCGGTGCTTATTTTGTTGTTATTTCCGATGAAAAGGCAGGACAACACAAGCGCGCCACACATCAACACCACCCCGCCTCTTTCGCCCTCATCAGCACCAGGTTGCCGTAATGCACACACAAGGCACGCAGCAGCAAAAACGGCAGCGTGACGCCTTCAAGGTCGTGCGAACTTTCCCACTTCTTTTACTCAAAGCTACCCAACATATCCAATCGAAAACAACAACATCTTCAAATCGGCCTTAAAGGTGCCTTCGCCACACGGGGGAACCGAACTCGCTGTGCGTTTTTTGGTGCTTTTCCTGCTTCGACGACCCAGCTCTGCGAAATCCCACGCTTTCAAACGTGCATTTGAATGCACCGGCAGCTCCCCGCTGAGAGTGGCGCGTGGGAGTGGGAGGTCCACAGAGAGGTCACTCATTTTGAACTTCTGTCTAATTAGATGCGGCACCCCCACCTTGGAGACATGCAGCAGGAGCTCCTATTCAAAGTGTTGGTCATCGGCGACCTGGGCGTGGGCAAGACGTCCATTGTTAAGCGCTACGTCCACCATATCTTCTCGCAGCACTACCGAAGCACAATCGGCGTGGACTTTGCCCTCAAGGTGCTCCAGTGGGACCGGAACACTGTCATCCGTCTCCAGCTGTGGGACGTAGCAGGTGGTTGTGTGTGTACTTCTGCTATGGTTTATGACTTTTCTTGTGATGTGACTCAATAGGGAGTTGAGATTACTTGTAAGGATGGTGTGTGTGTGTGTGTGTGTGTGTGTGTGCGTGCGTGTGTGTGCGTGTGTGTGTGTGTCACGGTCCATCCCAGTCATTTGTTGCCTGGTTGTGGAATGTCGACAACGCAGGCGACTCCCATGTGGTTAACATCGGTCACATGGTGAGTTACAAACATGGTCAATCAAGGTGGAACTTCTTAGAGTGGAAGGCATCCCATATGACGTCATGAAAAGAGAGAATTCATCTGTTACAGGGTCAAACTGTCGCCATGGTAGGTGAACTTGACTTTTTTAGTGATCTTCTTACAGCCCCATTTTTCATCATGTCATGAAGGAAAAACCTCCTTCGTTGTGGACATGATACCCGAAAATAGGCTTCACTACACATCTTAAAATAAAAGGGAACGCTCTAAAAAAAAAAATGACTGTAATGTTAGCACTGTGTTGTGTGCTCATGTCCAAAGGGGCAATTACCTTTGTCATTCTTCCCCACTCAATTTTTAAGCCCTTTTTAAAAGGAAAACTGTACTTTGGGGGGAAATTTTGCCCATCATCCACAATCCTTATGTGAAACATGAACACACGTCTTTCCCTCTTCTCTGCGTTCTAAAGAGAGAAAAACAGTTAGCATGAGTGAGCTAACAAAGCACGTAATGGCACCTATTTCGAGTATAAACCCCTCCCCGCAAGGTTTTATGTTTTTGTATAAAGTACATGCTGTGCCCATGCCGTAACTGGTACATTCATGACAACATGTAATACTGTGCGTACAGCGTTTTGCCGTACTTTGATCATTTTAAACATTACTGGAACTTCTATCCTGGGCCCGTTGATTTCACATAGCCCATAAATTGGAATTAACCCTCCCTCCGTCCACAATAGCAGCATACGTACTCATCATGGCAGACTTCTTCTGACTACTTTTGGACAAAGGAGGATCCGGAACCTTATCTTTTTTACCCTGAATATACGGAGGATGAGCTACAGGTTGTGGAAGAAGAGATAGTGGCGTGTCGGGGGGCGAGAGAGTCAGGTGGCGTAAATGTGGCGCTTTGCGAGCCTTGCAGACAGAAATGGAGTGTTTCTGCTGCACCGAATGGCATACGGTGTGATGCAATGCTCCAAGAGATTGCATCACAACGAATGAAGACTTGTTAGCGCTAACAAACCCCGCGGTGGTACAAACTTTTTTCCACCTACCCAAAATCCTTCGGATACACGGAGAACATAGTGCTTGTATGCACAGTCCATCTGGTTGTCTGTTAACTAGTTATATGCTAGTTCTTGTTTCCCAGTCAGTACAGGTTGGTGTCCTATCGCATTGTTTTGGAGTGGGCCCGTTACTACTCCAGAAAAACAATTTGTGTTACAGTAGCTGTGACAATAACGTTTAAAGCGGCGGGTGTCTCGTGTCCCTGCAGTGACCCCGTAGCCTGGGCATTACAAGTGAGCAATGTGTTATAAACAAAGAATAATAGGAGTGTGAAGGTGATTATAGGGGTGTTATTTCACGTCTACAGGGCTCTTTCCTGCGCAAAGCACACAGATTTTCACCAATACACTATTATGGGTGTAGTTGAAAAATACTATAAGATGATATCTTTAACAGTCTTCAAGTGTAAAAACAAAACAAACCTCACCCTTAACCTTGTGTTGTACCTCGCGTCCCAGGACAGGAGCGCTACGGCAACATGACGCGCGTCTACTACCGCGAGGCCATGGGAGCGCTGGTGGTCTTTGACATCACGCGAGCATCGACCTTCGACGCTGTGCTCAAGTGGAAGGACGACTTGGACTCCAAGGTTAGAAGTTGACCTGCACTTGCATCATACATCAGGATAAATAGTCTATTATTATTTACATTATATTTTGTTGACATTCTACTAGAAATCATATACCATGTCCACATAAGGAAAAAGTTCCCCTAGTATGCAAAACCCATGACCCATGAAAATGACTTCTTTATGGGTCCCTAGGATCTCTTTATGACCGGCACACGTGAGACTTGAACAAACCATGCTTTGCTACATATCTTAAAATAAAACCCCCTCACCTGACCCAGGCTGTAAACAAAGAAGCAGGCTACAAACCTACTGTATGTGACTTCATCTTAAATTCTCTGCCAGTTCTGTTAATTACCTTTTGTTTGCGCGAAGGTGACTTTGAACTTCGGCAGGCCCGTTCCAGCCGTCCTCTTAGCCAACAAGGCTGACCAGGCGAGGTGTCAGCAGCCCAAACTGGACGCCTTCTGCCGAGAGAACGGTTTTGTCGGCTGGTTTGAGACTTCAGCCAAGGTAAACGCGTAAATATTCATTCCACAAGTCAACATAATTGAATAAAAAAACTCATTGTAAACAACAGTAAAGTGTAACATGCACGGGTTCCACACCAACAGCTTTAAAGCGCAGACAGAGGTAGATAAAGCTGCTGGATGCCCACCACTCATGATACTTTGACTGAAACTACTGTCATCTTGCGGCGTTAATAAAAACTACATCAGGATGTTGCCTACAGCCACAGTTATTAATGAAAATGTTTTTGACCCGACGCTATTTAGAGAACCCGGTGGTTATTTGCTTTTGGAGACCAACCGGAGGAGACTTGGTGGTTAGTTGAAAAGAGGCGGTAAATTAAATATGTGCAATTAATACACAAATGACGGACAAGCAAGTACTTAGCGCTAGCAATTAGCAATACCAGAGTCTGACACTGTTGTAATGTGCGTACTGTTGTAATGATAACCAACTTCATTCCCAATAAGGTAAGAAGTAGCAAGCTTGAATTCAAAGTACATCACATGCTATTTTCCGGCTCCATTCCCAAAGTCCACCAAGTTTTCTATTTTCAGGTTGTTGGTTTTCTGATTTTTCTGCAGGAAAACACAAACATCGAGGAAGCAGCACGCTGTCTGGTGGAGAACATTCTGAGCAATGAGGAGAGCTCGCTCACCGAGCGAGAGGCCGCCTCCCTCGTCCTGTCCGGGTACGCCAATGCCACCAAGGAGCACCTCGGCTGCTCGTCTTGTTCGAAATGACAACTCGCCGGCCACTTGGAGGCAACCGGGAAGTGAACGACGTCCGTTACAGGGGTCACATTTTTAAATGTTGAATTCAAAAATCTGTATAGCTGATGAGATCATGCTCTTTTTAATATCATTGGAAATATATGCGGTTAGTGTTTATTTCATTTTAGCAATTTATTAAATAATAATAAATGATCACTGTTTCATGGTTGACTATGGTTGACTATGACCTATTATTAGTCAAAAACGCAAGTTCTGTGTAGTATTCTACGTGCGTATTCTGTGGAAAAAAGTGATCTAATTCCATGTGGAAGTGGTAATTTTTTGGCGTCCTAATTTGTCCTTCTTCCCCTCTCCCTTTGAAACACTTTCTTGAGTTTAGAATAATTAAATTGGAGATGCTAACTGGTTAGCCCGGTGGCAGTTCACGCTTATGTCCCTGCAGTGATACCGTAGCCTTACCGTAGCAATAGGTGTATTATTATTATTATTATTATAAAGGTGGCAATAGGGGTATTATTTCATCCTACTTTGGGGAAATTCCGTCCCGGTGGTGTCTGCGACCAATGAACCGTGATAAACGAGGGACGACTGTATTCCGCCTTTGCTGGGTTTGGTGGGAAAGGCACAGGCGAATGCTCTGAAACCGCTTTATTGTGGGATCTGCGAGGGAAAGTCGTTGACTGGACTCTTCATTGAGTACTCAAACAAAAGACTGTATAGAATGTTTACAAAATGCGTTTACTTTGGACACAAATATTTGTCGAACTAAAAGAATTACGCTTTCGGTTGATGCCCGGTTAGACGCAACCACACGAAGGGACCAGTCAATCTAACAATCAAAACAGCGGAAAGAGTGTTACACTGCACCATAAACAACAGGAGGGTTCCTGGTTGGGCCGTGCATGCTTGGTAAAGGCAGAACTTCTGGGGTTCGTGTGTGAGGCTAATGTTGCACTACAGGAACAAAAAGTATGCTTTTTGCTTTAAGATGTCCTCCCCTGACCGATTCGAGAAGTGGTCCAATTCGCTCTTTGCTTAGTCACCTGATTCATGTACTGCCATTTTACACGCACGCACGCGCACGCGCCCGCGCCCGCACACACGAAATAGGCATCAGCCTATGGGCGACCTCTACAGAGGAATTCAGCCTTTTGTAGGAAGACACACACCGAGGAGAGGATGCTGACAAAGGGAGGATCAAATGTTCTTGCCGCCGCCTTGAACCGCAGAGACTTCCATCATGGCTGATATTTGGTCTGTTTGATGATAATGAGTTGTTATTTTAAATGCGATACATATAATCCTGCCGGCATCGTCTTTGGCCGAGCTGCGTTCAGGGGCACTTGGGACTCTACGGCTCTCCCCGCCATCTACCTTTGTTTTATTTCCGCATTGGGAAGCTGAATGTGGGTTTTATGAAACATATGAAGCGTCGGTGCTCGCTGCCCTCCTCCTCCTCCTCCTCCTCCTGCACCAGCGATCCTCGCAGAGGGCATTACCCTCCTCCCCGCCGTTAAAGACATTTTGATCGTCCTCTGCTAACGCCCCCCGCCCCCCGCCCCTGCGCGTCACTCCTCCAGCCGCCACTGCCGCTTTCACCATGTCCGGACCGACGCTGCTGACGGACCGGATCGCCGCCGCGCAGCACGGCATGAGCGGCTCGGCCATCGGCAAAGCCGTGTGCAAGGCCACGACGCACGAAGTGAGCGGACCCAAGAAGAAGCACCTTGACTGTAGGTGAAACATACCATCACTGCTCACTGTCTGCGTGCATGCGTCCATTACAAAAAGGGGGGCGCACAAAAGCTGCCACCCCCCTCCATCCATCCGTCTTTATCCGGTTCTCATCTTTAATTAGGCACCGTCCATAAATAACTGCACTGATGTCATCTACGCGTGTCATTCAAAGGGATATATAGGCCACCCATCGGCTGTACGTTCAGGGCCGACCTGCATTATTGTCATGATGTTCTGCAACCTATTGGATGTCAAGTTCACTATCGTTGATGTGCGTGTGCTGCATTATTATCAGAAGTGGGTTAGGTTTGGTTAGGCAGCCCCCCCACACCCAAATAATAAATGACTTGATCGATGGACAGCACAGGTAATCAATGGTGCCGCCAGTCACACTCCTCCGAGGCAAGGCAGTCACTCCACGATCCACACATAGGAGGAAAAAAGATGGAATGATATGAAGGGAATCTGCACGGAATGGGTCTGCCGTGTTGGCGACACCGGCGGCACCCCCCCCCCCCATCCTCGCAAGGTGTGCTGTCCATCCACGCCTCTTGGGTGGCATTATTTCAGCACATTCACTTCCATGTTTTCTGTATAATGTAGATGTAGGCCAATGCCTTGTCTTCACATTTTGTACCGCACAAATTGATCAATGTGGTCTTAAAGAAAGTTCAATCGATGAAAACAGAAGATATACGTTAGCTCAAGTCAAAGATCCTTTATACAGCCGGCGCGCGCTTCCGTTTCTAAGGCCCCACATTGCAAAAACGGAAGCCAAAGATCTTCTGTACGACAGAAGCTCTACGCGCTCTTGTTAGGGAGCGACGGGAAAAAGTCAAACATCCGCAACTGTGCACAACAGGAGTACTGTGCTGTTTGTGAGAATCGACTCCTGGTCAAAGATCCTCTATATCGCAGGAGCTCTTTGTTGGTTTTGAGGACGTACTGCAAAAAGTCAAAGATCCTCGAGTACTTTGCTCTTTTTAAAGAGCAACTTCTAGTCAAAGATCCTATATCGCAGGAGCTCTTTGCTGGTTTTGAGGACGTACTGCAAAAAGTCAAAGATCCTCGAGTACTTTGCTCTTTTTAAAGAGCAACTTCTAGTCAAAGATCCTCTATATCGCAGGAGCTCTTTGCTGGTTTTGAGGACGTACTGCAAAGAGTCAAAGATCCTCAAATGTATATTACAGGAGTAGTTTTTTTTTTAAGGATCAACTTCTAGTGAAAGATCCATTATTTTGCAGAGTCTTTTTGCTAGTTTTAAGGACGTACTGCAGAGAGTCAAAGATTCCTATATGAGAGGAGTAGTATTATCTTCGTTAAAGGTGCAACTCTTTGTATTGGAGCTAATTAGATGTGCCTAATGTTGTGGCCAGGGATGTATGGAGTCCTCCATTCTCGTTACGGCGCCGACATGGTGCGCCTACAGTTATTAAAGGACAGAAGGTGATCCACCTTCAGAGCAGTAAATGCCACCAGACTGCAGCCGCAATGACTTTATTAAATTTAGAACACGTTCCAGCACTCCGACGCTTAAAAACATTGAGATTTTCTGCCCCAGTGAGCCATCTCGCTTACACGAGGTTTTATTGGTTCTTATCTAACCGATTGTGATGTGGTGTTACAAGCTTAGCGTATTCTCTCTAAGCTGCCTCGTTTTGTTTTCATTTCAACTGCAGCAAACATAAAAGTCAGGCAAGGACGCGGGGGCAGAGGTGTGTTTGCGCAACGTGGGTCTGATGCCGCCCACCCCCCGGCAAGGTAGACTGTTTGGTGTGCAACAACTCAGAACTCAAACTCGCCTCGTAAACGGGATCATAAAAAAAGGAGACGCGTACTTGGTTCTGGTAAAGAATCCCTCTCACTGGCAAATGGAACGGAATCAGCAGGGGTATAAAAAATAATGAGACGGTGGCAAAAAAAAAAGAGCCCCTTTGCTGCAGTGGAACCTTTAAACCTATTTTTCCTGTAGGAAATATTGGAAATAGAAACGTGGTCGATTACGCTCTTTGCAGAGCTTGCCTTCCAAGAACCACAGCGAATGCCGAAAACTGAATAATAAAAAGCCAGAAAATTGCCTATTTTTGATATCCTCAAACTCTCACAGTTATTAAACACATTTAAAATTCAGTTTTACGCAATTACAATTTGAACAATTACAGACATATGTAACACAATATTGTACAAAAACATGCGGCTACACAACACACACACACACACAACACTTTCTATTCTATAGGAAAACTGCACTTTAAAAAATCCTTACGTGAGACACGTACACATACAGTATGTCTCTCTTTTCTATTTTAAAGAAGATAAAAAGAGATAGCTCAGTACTGCACACTGAGGGCATACTTATTGTGCCTATAAAGTCGCCAAAATCCAACAACGCTCAATTTACGTATAATGCGACATGCATGCATATTACCTAAGCTACAGCGACATTATTATTATTAAAATTGTTACGGGGCCGCACGGTGGCTGAGTGGTTAGCACATTGGCCACACAGTCAGGAGATCTGGAAGACCTGGGTTCAAATCTCCGTTGGGCATCTCTGTGTGGAGTTTGCATGTTCTCCCCGTGCGTGTGTGGGTTTTCTCCGGGTACTCCGGTTTCCTCCCACATTCCAAAAACATGCATGTTAGGTTAATTGGTGACTCTAAATTGTCCATCGGTATGAATGTGAGTGTGACTGGTTGTTTGTCTATATGTGCCCTGCGATTGACTGGCGACCAGTCCAGGGTGTACCCCGCCTCTCGCCCAAAGCCAGCTGGGATAGGCTCCAGCATCCCCGTGACCCTAATGAGGATAAGCGGTACAGAAAATGAATGAATGAAAATTGTTACGCCGATCAAACAACATTACTGTCGCATTGACACACATGGCTGATGACTAGTTTCATGGCCAAAGAATGTCCGAAACACACAAAATCCTGCAAATATGACATGCTATGATAAATGCACCTGTCACTGCATGGTCCCGGCTTACAGTAGTGTTCAGAATAAAAGCAGTGCAAAGGGACTAACCAGATTCATTATTGTTATTGGTTTATTTGTGTTTATTTGTGTTGCTATACGGCAAACAAGTTACCAGTATACCAATATACCAGTAGGTATATTGTCATAAAACAAACAAGACCCAGCATTCATGATATGCACGCTCTTAAGGCTGTGCAATTAGTTGAAAGGGGTGTGTTAAAAAAAATAGCAATGTCTGCCGCTGACTTTACAAAAAAAATATTTTGTACTGTTTTGTTTCTAGGATTTAGCAATCCTGTTAATCACTAAAATAATATTTAATATATCTAATATCTAAAATTTGGAGTCAACCAACTTGTGGCACCTTTCAGATGGTATTCCGCTCTTTCTTTAACAACATTTCTCAATTCATTAACATTTCTTGGTTTTGCTTCATAAACAGCATTTTTGATGTCACTCAGAAGTTCTCCATTGGATTAAGGTCCGGGGATTGGGATGGCCACTCCGTAACATTATTTTTGTCGGTCTGGAAGTGAGATGTTTCTTGTTTACTGTTTGGGGTCATTGTCCTGTTGAAACACCCATTTCAAGGGCATGACCTCTTCAAGTATTTTGACATATGCAAACTGATCCATGATCCCTGCTATGGGATAAATAGGCCCAACCCCATAGTAGGAGAAACATGCCCATATCATGATGCTTCACTGTCTTCACTGTGTACTGTGGCTTGAATTGAAAGTTTGGGGGTCGTCTCACAAACTGTCTGCGACTGTTGGACCCAAAAAGACTAATTTTACTCTCATCAGTCCACAAAATGTTCCTCCATTTCTCTTCAGGCCAGTTGATATTCTTTGGCAAATTGCGACCTCTTCTGCACATGCTTTTTTGTATAGAGGGCCTTTGCAGGGGATTCTTGTTAATAGATTAGCTTCACACAGATGTCTTCTAACTGTCACAGTACTTACAGGTAACGTCTTTGATCATGGTGGCTGAGACTTTTACTTCGATCCAATTGGATAGTATTCTGTGGCATGTGTCTCTGGTTTTGCTCTCCATTTTAAGGGATTGGAGATCATTTTAGCTGAACAACCAACATTTTTTTTGCACCTCTTCATAAGTTCAACCCTCTCTACTCATCTTTTTAATTAAAGTACACTGTTCTTCTGAACAATGTCTTGAACAACTAATTTTCCTTGAGGATTTTAAAGAGAAATGCATGTTTAACAAGTACTGGTTTCATCCTTAAATAGGGGTCACCTGATTCACGCTTCACGCACGTTTTTTCACAAAATTTATCAAATTGATTGAATGCCACACTGCTTTTTTTTAACACCCCTTTCAACTAATGGCCCAATTGCACAGCCTTAAGAGTGTGCATATCATGAATGCTGGGTTTTGTTTGTTTTATGAGATTCTACTGCAACTACAGGTAACTTGTTTGCCATGTAGCAATAAAATAACACTAATAACAGTGATTACTCTGGTTAGTCACATTGCACTGCTATTACTTTGAACACTACCTGCATAAAAAAACCATAAAATGCTGTTGGAAGTTAGGCCTTTGTAGGCGGCCTAGGTGTATCCCATTACGTGCGCTGTGGCTTTTTATCTGTTTTCTGTTGTCTGTTGTCATTAAAAGGCACACAAAAGAGAAAGACATAATATGTGTTTATGTCTCGTGAGGAGTCTGGATCAAGGGCACAATTCCCCAAAAAGTGCCATTTCCTTTAAGTTACTTTTTTTGTAAAGCAGAGAAAATAATTCCACAAATATGCAGGTAAACCACAAATAGACAGGGATATATTGCGGTATCAAACCTGCTATCAAAAACCATGTGCAGTATCAATTGTCCAGTGCACGTTAAAAGCAACATTTTAACATTAACAGTGTAAAAAGAGCTGCGATTGACTGGCAACCGGGCCAGGGTGTACCCCGCCTCTTGACCAAAGTCAGCTGGGATAGGCTCCAGCAGCATACCCCTGCAATACGGATAAGCGGCACAGAAGATGGACGGATGGTGTAAAAATAGGTTAAGCACTAACATATTAAAACACTCTTTTTGCTCATTTTGTAATATTACCGTAAGTGTAAAAAAACCCTAAACCTTACAACAGTAATAGGAGTTAATAACAAGTGATGGGCAACTAACGTTAGCAAAGGACGATATACTGTATGTCACACAGAGTAAATAAGATTTCATTAAACTGGCGATAGGCGACAGAAGCGGGATTCCAAGCACGTAATAAGGCCTAGAGTAACCTCTCAAAGCACAGTGTCATAACCCACATACAATTTATGTATTAATGAGATTTCTTTTACATAAATAGCCAAAATAAAAGCCTAAGAAAAAGCCAAACCCACTCAGGGTGAGAGGCAATGTTTGCGTTTCTGACATCTATTGTCCAAAAGGATGTGGTTGGACTTCCAACTGCATGACATTTCAAAGTTGGAGGTTATATTGTAAACAATAAAAACATTTTAGCTATTGTGACTTATGGGAAATACTATTATATGGTCCTGGCTGGTGATAGAAGCGGGATCAATCCTTGTAATCAGGCCGTGAAATATCTCTCATTTCACACAATAATGTTTATAATAATCTTGAGATTTTTTAAAATGAACATGGTAAAAAAAAAAGAAAGAGTTTATTCTTAGCTAAACTAAGTGAGGGAAATTTTGTGTTTTGTGCAAAAATGTGGTGGGATTGTATGATGATTCGGATGTTCCACTGTGTTTGTACATTTCCTGCTATTGTGGCTCGTTTAATCCATACTCCAGATGCTATCAATCCACCGAGACACATTGCACTAAAGTCATGATTCATTGTTATCGCGTCTCATTAACCTGCCGCCAAAGCGGGCTACCGTCAACAGCACCGGTGTCATGACCTTGAGAGAGCGTCGGTGCGGGTGGAGGAACTATTTGACTATTTAAACCCCCCCACCCCTCGTCCCCGCCAAACTACTATCTATTTACAAAGCGTGGCAAATGATGAGCATGTCACACAGAGTAAATGGGATTTCATTAAGCTGTGCGCCTCAGATACAGTGCAGCCACTTGGTGACAGAAGCGGGATTCAATGCGTGTAATCAGAGCACAGAGTGACCTCTTGGTGCAAAATGTGATAGCGCACATATGATTTCCGCAGCTGGCTGTCGTTTGGTTTTAATAGGTATGATGCTTAGTCAAACATGAAGACCAACCCCTCGCTTAGCTACATCTACCAATTCCCCGATCCCTTATTTACTGTACCCATTTACTGTATGATTAGCGATGGCTTGGTATTTTATTTTCCTTTTTAACGCTCAAACTGTGTATTTGATGCCGTATGACTGGTTTTCCGTGCTGCCGCTACACATCAGTGAGCAAATCCCAGCTGAGCATTAGTGGCCAAAAAGAGCACACAACTGTGACTTCTAGCATCTTTTGTTCACCAAATGACAGGATTAGAAGAACTGAAAGACAATAAATGGCATGCACTCAACAACATTAGGTACAATGTAATGCAGTATAATAGCTGTACTGAAAACGGACCATTACAAAGGTAATTCTGATCAGTGCTCCCACAGGAAACAATAGAAATGTGAATTAATCTGTTCCAGGGTCACCGCCACACCATCAAAAAACAAGTCAAACCTTTGTTTTGAGCAACATTTTAACATTCCTAACCATCATACACATGTAAAAAAACACTGAATACTAACAGTGCATGCATTTCACATTTCAATATCCCTGGTTGGCATTAAAGCATAAAAAGACATACATAAAAATCCATTCATCCATCCATCCATTTTCCTCCGCTTATCCGAGGTCGGGTCGCGGGCGCAGCAGCCTAAGCAGGGAAGCCCAGACATCCATCTCCTCGACCACTTCGTCCAGCTCTTCCTGGCAGATGCCGAGGCATCACATAATCATAGTCAGTCATAGAAAGACAAAGTCTCTCCAGCGTGTCCTGGGTCTTCCCCGAGGCCTCCTACCAGTTGGACATGCCCTGAACACCTCCCGAGGGCGTCCGTGGGGCATCCTAATCAGATGCCGAGCCACCTCACCTGACTCCTCTCAATGCGGAGGAGCAGCGGTTCTACTCCGAGTCTCTCCCGGATGTCAGTGCTTTTCACTCTCTCTAAAGGAGAGCCCAGCCACCCTGCGGAGAAAACTTATTTCGGCCGCTTGTACCCGCGATCTTGTCCTTTCGGTCACTACCCAAAGCTCATGACTTTAGGTGAGGGTAGGAACGTAGATGGACCGATAAAGTGTGAGCTTTGCCTTTTGGCTAAGCTCTCTCTTCACCACAACAGACCGGTGCAGAGTCCGCATCACTGCAGACGCTGTACCAATCATCCCCGACCCAGAGATGGCACTCCACCCTTTTCTGGGCGAGAACCATGGACTCAGATTTGGAAGTGCTGATACTCATCCCAGCCGCTTCACACTCAGCTGCAAACCGATTGAGTGACAGTTGAAGGTCACTGCTCGATGAAGCCAGCAAGACCACATCATCTGCAAAAAGCAGAGACCGAATCCTGTGGCCACCAAACTGAAACCCCTCAACGCCCTGGCTGCGCCTAGAAATTCTTTCCATCAAAGTAATAGTAACAGAATCGGTGACAAAGGGCAGCCCTGGCGGAGTCCAACTCTCACTGGAAACGGGTCCGACTTATTGCCGGCATTGCGAACCAAACTTTGACACCGGTCATACAGGGAACAAACCGCCTGGATTAGGTGGTCCGATACCCCATATTCCCGGAGCACTCTCTACAGTATTCCCCCGAAAAACACGGTCAAATGCCTTCTCCAAGTCCACAAAACACTTGTAGAGTGGTTTAAACTCCCATGCACCCTCAAAAACCCTGCCGATAGTATAGCATTGGTCTACAGTTCCACGACCAGGACAAAAACCACACTGCTCCTCTTGAATCCGAGATTCGACTATCCGGCGGATCCTCCTCACCAGAACCCCTTACCGGGAGCTTACCGGGAAGGCTGAGGAGTGTGATCCCACGATAGTTGGAACACACCCTCCGGTCCCCCTTCTTGAAAAGCGGGACCACCACCACGGTCTGCCAGTCCAGCGGCACCAACCCCGATGTCCACGCGATGCTGCAGAGTCGTGTCAACCAAGACACGGCCACAGCATCCAGGGCCTTAAAGGGACTCCAGGCGGATCTCATCCACCCCTGGGGCCTTGCCGCCAAGGAGCTTTTAGACCACCTCGCTAACCTCAGCCCCAGAGATAGGGGAACCCGCCTCAGAGTCCCCAGGCACTGCTTCAATGTTGGAAGACGTGTCGGTGGGATTGAGGAGGTCTTCAAAGTATTCCCTCCACCGGTCCACAACATCTCGAGTCGAGGTCAGCAGCACACCGTCCCCACAATACACGGTGTTGACTGTGCACTGCTTCCCCTGAGACAGCGGATGGTGGACCAGAATCTCTTCGAAGCCATCCGGAAGTCGTTTTCCACGGCCTCTCCGAACTCTTCCCATGTCCGAGTTTTTGCCTCAGTGACTGCCAGAGCCGCAGACTGCTTGGCTTGCCGGTACCTGTCAGCTGCCTCCAGAGTCCAATTGGCCAAAAAGGCCTGATAGGAGTCTTTCTTCAGTTTGACGGCATCCCTCACCGCTGGTGTCCACCATTGGATTCTGGGAATACAGCCACGACAGGCACCGACCACTTTACGGCCACAGCTCCGATCAGCCGCATTGACAAAGGAGGCACGAAACATTGCTTACTCGGACTTAATGTCCGCTGCCTCCTTCGGAACTTGGTCAAAGCTCTCCCGCAAGTGAAGGAGTTGAACCTCTTTCTGACAGGGGACTCTGCCAGATGTTTCCAGCAGACACTAGCAGTGCGTTTGGGTCTGCCAGGTCTGACCGGCATCCTCTCCCACCATCGGAACCAACTCACCATCAGGTGGTGATCAGTTGACAGCCCTGCCCCTCTCTTCACCCGAGTGTCCAAAACACGTGGTCGCAAGCCTGACGAAACAACCACAAATTGCCACCCCTGCCCGTCGCCTCTCATTGCCGGCAACACCAGAGTGGAATGAAGTCCAGCCCCTCTCAAGAGGACTGGTTCCATAGCAACGTACCGACAACTAGCTTCTGTAACCGAGGATCAGACCGCCACCCAGCTCACTTAGCACCCGACCCATTTGGCCCCTCCTACGAGTGGTGACCTCATGGGAGGGGGGACCCACGTTATCTTTTCGGGCTGTGTCCGACTAGGCCCCATGGTTGCAGGCCCGGCCACCAGACGCTCGCCATCGTGCCCCACCTCCAGGCCTGGCTCCAGAGAGGAACCCCGGTGACCCGCATCCGGGCGAGGGAAAACGAAGTCCAATGTTTTTATTAATCATCAGGGTCTTTTGAGCCACTCTCTGTCTGGTCCCTCCCCTAGGTCCTAGGACCCTGTTTGTCATGGGTGGCCCAACCAGGGGCATGACAGCCCCTGACAAATTAGCTCCTAGGATCATTGGGACCCACAAACTTCTCCACCACGATAAGTTGGTGGCTCAGTGAGGAGATACATGAAAATCAATTGCTATAATTAAATGTAGTTGCCGTACAATTTGAGCTTGAAAACTTAACCTTAAGACATAAAAACAATAAATTGCGCAACCATTCTTCATTTTGATGACATAACAGCGGAGTACAGATGTTCGCGTAGCTGTCATGCAAGTGTAAAAAGAAGTTAACCCCTTTCTCTTATACTTTTTTTGTATTGTCAACTTACACCCCCACTACTCTAGTGAGGATAAGCAGCATAGAAAATGGATTGATTTTGTCAACTTCCCCATATTGTAGTGAGCAGCCAGTGCAGAGATGCATAATGGAAAGAAAGGCTCCATTTATTCTATGGTCATCATCACATTTTCCTCCCTAGCCTTTAACGTTAACCATATATGTCCTTCTATGTCATAAAAAAGCCAAAGAAAAAGCATGTTTTCGATACTCACTAAGCTGAAGTTTCCGGAGAGGAAACTGCACAATTGTGTACCGACCATTTTGCTCATTAATATTTTAAATGGCGGGTTGCACGGTGGCAAAGGGCAGGGATTCTCAACTGGTGGGTCACCAGTCTTGCAGAAAAAAAAACGGTGTAATAACCCGATGTCGGTGAACGAATCTCAGGAAGGAAGGGTGTTAACTTAACGCACTGTCGGTCCGACACACACAGAAACAGCTCACGCTGTGTTTGTTTAGGGGAATTCTGCCAACGATGAAGACTCGCAGGCACAGTTTTATGCCCAGTTTGATCAATTCACGCCCAGTTAGATCTATTGACCATGGCATATGGGTGGTCTAAAAAACAAATGGACCTCCTATTAGTACTTAACTTACCTGCTGAGTTTCAGGAAAAAAAGTTGAATTTGTATATTTAAATTACGGCTGTCAAATGATTAAACATTTTAATCAGATTAATCACAGTTTTTAAATGTACAATCATGATTAATCAGCATTAGCAACTATGTGTAAAATATGCCCATTTTTACTGAAAGATAAATGACAGGACAGGAGGGCTCCAAATGAACTGAATGAGTCATCCATCCATCCATCCATCTTCTATGTCGCTTATCCTCTTAGGGTCGCAGGTATGCTGGAGCCTATCCCAGCTGACTTCGGGCCGGAGGCGGGGTACACCCTGGACTGGTCGCCAGTCAATCGCAGGGCAGGGACGACAACCATTCACACTCTAATGGACAATTTAGAGTAGTCAGCCACTGCGCGGCCCTGAATGAGTCAGTCAAGCTGAAAAAAAATACCATACAAGTCTAAAAATCAATTTATCTCTTTAATACCTGTGGTAGCAGAACATTTGAGTCACACTTTAAACGTGTTACTATGAGCAATGACGGGTAGCGTAATTTAAGGTAAATTCACTTGTTTTCAGTGTATTTTCTCTGAATTGCGAGTTAAGAAAGGATTGATAAGCCCATACACTTCATGTTTTTCTTTATTTCTCTGTTTATTTACACACACAAACACGCATTATAAAGCCATTTTCGTGATGTTCTGAGTGTCCCTTAATGCATCTCTCGTTCTTGTAATGAGAATAGGCGGGTGTTGTGATGAACGGCCTTGAGATGTGTGGGAGTCGGAAATACATACAGTATATGGTGAATGGAATTGTACAGCTGTTGATGTGTTTGGGTCAGAATGACGTTATAAATGACGGTTCATACGCCGTGTGACTGTGTGGGGACACTCAACTCTGATTCTGTCTGCCGTCTTGACAGAGAGGCATGTATCTTTAAAATCATGTATATTTGAAAATTGATTTGTACTTTTTGTTTATCCGAGGAGCCGAATCAGAGCAACTGGACTAGTTTAGTTTTCTTACAGATGTGTCCCCTCTCATCCAGCTCCAAGTCCAGCTGCTCTCATTCAACGCCTCAAATATAGCATGTAGTAAAAACCCTTCACTCACACACACACACGCACACACACACTTTCCAGTTTAATAATTTCTGGATTTGTGTATAAAAATGTATTAGGCGGGATAAAATTCTCGCAACACATTCGAATGTCAGCGCCCTCGAGGCAGCCACATAATGTGCGCGGTGAATTGTCATGAGGGGCTGTGAGAGGCAGGGAGTACTTTCAGTGTTAATGCAGAACTGCCAACTCTGACTCTCGAGTACGCTTGTAGGTACTAGGTTTAGAAAATAGATGGCCAGATTTTGATTTTGAACTGGATTTATCTTGGAATGTTCTGAACTCGTTTCCATGCAATGTATTGTGCAGAGTAACATCACCTGGCGGGATTGTTTGCAACTTTCCTTCGCACCCTCCCACGTCGCTGACGCTACGTTGTCATTCTTTAGGTGGCCAACTTACTAAGACGGACTCAACAGCGCCTCTGCTGGTTGCAACTAAGTAGTGCTTCCCATTTTTTGTTGTTGCTACGAGACGGATCTCTGAGACAACAAAGGTATAAAGGTGTTTGAAATGGGCCTTGTTCTTCCACGTGTGGTTTAAACAAACAGCAGAAAAACCCCAGTCGGACGTCTCGCAGGGTGAAGAAACGGAGTCGAAGTCGACTCGGGTTTTGTTCCTTTTCATCTCCGCAGGCTGCTGAGACGCCGTGGGAGGAAAAAAAAAGGAGGTTAATTATTCATGGCGGCTCTATTCATTTCCTCACATTATGCATCAGTGTGCGTCGATTGTGTGTCAGCCTGTGCTGGATTGACTTTATAAATGTAACTCTCCATCTTCTGGCTGGATTTGCCGAAGACACGCTGGAGAAAGAGAGCACAGCAACCCGATGGATTTTGGCCATACGGGTGCGATTTATCTTCGCTATCATTAAATAATCATTTGTGCATTGATCTGTCGTCTGATACGTGGCAGTCCATATAGACATATACATCACCACACTCTCCAAGGTTGTTTTTTTTAAATGATGACTTTGGCATGTGGTCCATCTATTTCCCCTCCAGTAAGTAAAGATACAGGGCTCAAGGGCTCATAAATGCTCACTCCTTGTATTCGTTAATCTCAGTTCTTTCCCACAATGGTAGTTATATATATATACATATATATATTTTTTTATCTTTTTAGACCTGATCCACTGCACCAACGAGCTGAACGTCAGCATCCCTCACCTGGCAGACACGCTGCTGGAGCGCACGGCCAGCAACAGCTGGATTGTGGTTTTCAAAGCGCTCATCGCCACGCATCACCTCATGATGTACGGCAACGAGGTGAGACGCCAGGGGCCCTAAATGCACCGTGACGCTGCTGTCTGTAATGGCGTAGAAGCACGACAACATACCACTAATACCTTCTCCCTCTCCACCATCAGAGACTGATGCAGTACATGGCCTCCAGAAACACGCTCTTCAACCTCAACAACTTCCAAGATAAGGCTGCACTACAAGGTGATTTATGACCCCCTTTGACTTGCACTCTTGTCAACTCAGCAGTGCTGTTCGTTCGACTGAATGACTTCCTGTCTTGACTCTTCCCGGCACTGTAACAGTCGATAAGTCTACGGGCAGGGCTGTCCAAGTAGATTGTTCCATTTTTTTTGGGCTATCACTTAAAACAGAAATAACACTCAGGGAGGGAGGTGAGGCCCATGATGAAAAAAACAAAAGCAAGTACCGTCATTTTTGTATGAGACGCTACGCCAACTGTGAATCCTACGGCGTATAAAGCGGTGCGGCTATTTTAGGCCACGTTCTGATCTTGTGACATCTCGTATACATCAGAACTACTGCTTATCGTTTAAATACTGTGCCGCTCGGGAATAAATGAGGAAGCGGTAGATCGTTCTTTGGCAGGAGCCGATCACGAGCCACAAGGGAACTCACAATGAACTTGTCAACCCAACGGAAATCGCATAACAGTCGGACACACAGTGTCGTCAAAGAAAGAACGCTAACATCGTCACACAGCAACTTAACACGCAAAAGGTAGGTGAGAAATATACACGACAAGTGCCAATACAGGTATAGAATAATAAAGTAGTGTAACTGCTCCCTATCATACCATGCATTGCTTCCCGGCAAAGCTTTGTCGCAGGCAGGGAAGTTTGGAAACGTAAAACTCCGGTTATTTGCGTCCATACCCAAACCTATAACCGGACTTTTCTACAAATCTAACCTTCGTTTTTAGCGTCATCATCCTCCGGGCAAAGGCCACAGTATTTTATATGAACACGAAAGCATGCGAATGTGTAATTGGGAAGAGTTTGCAGGTATGGACTGGGCGGATTACATGTTTCCCAGCATGCTTTGCTGTGGTTAAAATGATCACTTCTGAGTGTCTTACACCTCCTTAAGGTGTTATTTTCTATAGATGGGGTGTAATAGTTAAATTATTGTTACGTTTGGTTTGAATCCGGCACCATTAGTAAGAATGTTGGTGCATGTAAGACTGATCCGCTTCATATTTTCTAAGCCAGAGGAGTTTGAGCCAGAAGAATTGCTTAATTATGCAGATTGGTGCAAGCACTTTGTCTGTTAAGGTCTGCGGTGTAAAAAAACCCAATACTATTTCCCACACAGTTCTGTGGCCTAGATGAAATTGCAGCGTGGGCCAGATTTGGCCTGAGTTTGACATAAATGTTCATCCTGATCTTCTATACAGAATTTTACATTTCAATATTTTTTCCAGACTCATAAATAGATGTTTTTCATGTCAATTAATTATGGATTGAATTGTTTATTTTAATTAGTCTGAATATGTATCCATTATGTCACCATATAATTTCTGGGAGATTAAAGCTAGGTAACGTAGCTCATACAACGAAAGACCAAATCCAGATACAATGTCGGACTTGGTCTCACGCGGGGTTAAATCAAAAAAGCAGTGAGACTCAGTGCTGCAGAGGTGGTGGTGACCAGACAACAGTGCTTTTTCCCCTGCATGTGGCTCACAACCACCAGCACCTCCATGTTGGAGTCAAAAATGTGTGTGGACACACAAACATCTTAGCTGTCCAAGCACTTAGAAAATACAGATCAATCTTATATTTCTGTTTTGTTCTTTATATATAATTTTAGTTATTCGTTATTTTGTCTTTTCAAAAACAGAACAGTTGTATGGAAGTCAGGAACAGTACCTCTGGACTGGCAGACCGGGGTGGTGGTCCCCATTTTTAAAAAGGGTGACCGGAGGGTGGGTTAAAACTATAGGGGGATCACACTCCTCAGCCTCCCTGGGAAAGTCTACTCCAGGGTGCTGAAGAGAAGGGCACGACCTTTAGTCGAACCTCGGTTACAGGAGCTGCAATGTGGTTTTCGTCCCGGTCGTGGAACACTGGACCAGCTCTACACCCTTGCAAGGGTACTGGAGGGTATGTGAGAGTTTGCCCAACCGGTCTACATGTGCTTTGTAGACNTGTCCCTCGTGGTGTCCTGTGGGGGGTGCTCCGGGAGTACGGGATTGATGGTCCGCTTCTACGTGCCATTCGGTCCTTGTACAATCGAAGCAGGAGCCTGGTTCGCATTGCCAGCAGTAAGTCGAGCTTGTTTCCGGTGAACGTTGGCCTCCGCCAAGGCTGCCCTTTGTCACCGATTCTGTTCATAATCTTCATGGACAGAATTTCTAGGCGCAGTCAAGGTGTTGAGGGAGTCCAGCTTGGTGACCTTAGGATCTCGTCTCTGCTATTTGCAGACGATGTGGTCCTTATGGCCTCATCAGGCTGTGACCTTCAGCGTTTACTGGAGCGGTTTGCAGCTGAGTGTGAAGCTTCTGGGATGAGACTCAGCACCTCCAAATCCGAGGCCATGGTTCTCAGTCGGAAACGGGTGGACTGTACCCTCCGGGTTGGGAGTGAGGTCTTGCCTCAGGTGGAGGAGTTCAAGTATCTCGGGTTCTTGTTCACGAGTGAGGGAAGGTTGGAGCGTGAGATCGACAGACGGATCGGTGCAGCATCTGCAGTAATGCGGTCGCTGTACCGGACCGTCGTGGTGAAGAGAGAGCTGAGCCGGAAGACAAAGCTCTCTGTTTACCGATCGATCTACGTTCCCACCCTCACCTATGGTCATGAGTTATGGGTCATGACCGAAAGAACGAGATCGCGGATACAAGCGGCGGAAATTAGTTTCCTCCGTAGGGTGGCTGGACTCACCCTAAGAGATAGAGTGAGGAGCTCGCCCATCCGGGAGGAGCTCAGAGTAGAGCCGCTGCTCCTTCACATCGAGAGGAGCCAGTTGAGGTGGCTCGGGCATCTAGTCCGGATGCCTCCCGGGCGCCTCCCTGGTGAAGTGTTTCGGGCATGCTCAGCCGGGAGAAGGCCCCGGGGAAGACCTAGGACACGCTGGAGGGACTATGTCTCACAGCTGGCCTGGGAACGCCTTGGTGTCCTCCCGATGAAGCTGGAAGAGGTCGCTGGGGACCGGGAAGTCTAGACTTTCCTACTGAAGCTGCTGCCCCCGCGACCCGGACCCGGATAAGCGGAGGAAAATGGATGGATGGAGAACAGTTGTAACAGTCTTGGAAACATGAAACATTTCCAGACCTGGGAATTTTAAAAATCAAATTCCAAACTTTTCCATACATTCCAAGTTTTCGTAGGAACCCTGTCTTAATGACAGATGCATCTGCTGTTTTTAAGGACCTACTGCAGGGGTGGGCAAACTGGGTTAAAACATTTGGCGTCAAAAAGGGGCCGTCTTATGTCATCAAACAGAACAACATACTTGCTCACGGTGCAACGAAAGGAAACCACAGCAAATCCCCAGCAAGTTAACGCATCATATAAATCAACTAATGCAATTAACAACAAGTATGCGCTAAACTTAGCACGTAACTTCAAACTGTTATTTCCAAATGCCCACAAGGCATGCTGGGTAGTCCAACAATGTGAGCTAAGAACAATAAAACATTGGATATTAAGAGTATGTTAACGTCCCTGCATTGTTTTCATCTCCTCTACCACAAGCTACCCAGCATGCCTTGCGGTGGGAAAATATGGGTGTGTTTTTTTTTTTTACACGGGTAGATGTTTATTTGTATGCCCACATGTTGCTGTGGGTGGGTTACTTTGTGTGAGGCGTTTGGGTGGCTTTTTTTGTACAAGCTAGATTGCTTCTGACAAGTGTGCCACAATAGCACTGCAAGTCATGTTGCTGTTTTGATGTTAAAGGTGTTAAAAAAAAATTTGGAAGTGCTCGGTGGGGCTGATTAAGACATTCGGCGGGCTTGAAGTGGCCCGCAGTTTGCCCATCCATGGCCTACCGCATGAACGCCAATCAAAGACTTTCTATATGACAAGAGGAGCGCTGCAGTGTGTTTACTCACAGCACCGCATCCCCTCCCCTCTTACCAGGGTACAACATGTCGACCTTCATCAGACGCTACAGTCGCTACCTGAATGAAAAAGCCATGTCGTACCGGTTAGCGGCAGTGGACTTCACCAAGATGAAGCGAGGGTAACGCACGCACCTTCTCCTTAGTAGACAAACTTAGGATTGGCTCTATATCTATTGTGCGTGTGTGTTTCGTGTGTTACAAGGGCCGATGGCGTGATGCGCACCATGAACACCGACAAGCTGATTAAGACGCTACCTGTCATTCAGAACCAGCTGGATGCTCTGTTGGATTTCCAGGTATATATGATCATATAGTGCTGTGATGTCACCATGTGACCTCACTATGTGTGTGTGTGTGTGTGTGTACTCCGACCTGCTCCAGCCCAACTCAAACGAGTTGACCAATGGCGTCATCAACACGGCCTTCGTGCTGCTCTTCAAAGACTCCATACGGTTGTTCGCCGCCTACAACGAGGGCGTCATCAACATGCTGGGTACAACAACACTTACTGAGGCCATACTGTAGAGTCACTTCATTAGGTACACTTGCACGATCTAGTCCTCCGAGGCCAAACGGGTTCAAACATGTCAATGTGACTGCAAAAAACGTGATGTTTGTAAACTTTACATTGGATCTCAGACGGTGCAGGTGTACCTACTGGTGCTCCAGTGATGATGTAGTGCAGTTCGTTCAAAAACGCACGTGCTCTGACCCACACAGAGAAGTATTTCGACATGAAGAAGCAGCAGTGCAAAGAGGCGCTGGAGATCTACATGGCCTTCCTCAACAGGATGACCAAACTGTCCGAGTTCCTCAAAGTTGCCGAGGTAACCTTTTTGGGGCGGGAGCGGAGAGGAGGGGAGCGAATCTCGACAGGTTGCTTCCACGAGAAAAGCCAGTGAACCCAGTTTAGATTTGCTCCAACTCGTTTTCCTGGAGACGCATACACTGGCGTAGAGCGTCCACTGGAGGGCGCTCTAGAGAGCTACACCTACACTTGCATGCTCTTCAACTCTACCTGTCTCCTACTTTCCACCTCTCTCTCTCTCTCTCTCTCTGTCAGTCAGACATGCTTTTTCCATTGATTTATTTTTGAAGGTTTGGGGTGCAGCTACAGCTCGATGCAAAACGGCCGATTGAAGCGCAGACTAACGTTGACTTAACTTCAATGTGTTGTCATCTCACGTTCGTCCCTCCCCGCCTCTTTTTTCCAAGTCAACATTAGTTGATGACCTGTTGTCTTGCCTTGCTCGACCATTTTAAACTCTCTCCCTACGTGTGTGTGTACTTATTAGTGTGCCTGCTCATGTATTATTGTGTATATAGCTGTTTGTAGGCGTGCGCATGTGCATTCCCTCCTCCTGTGTTCTTTTATTTGTTCCAGCCTCTGCATGGAGTAATGAATGCTAGGGTTTGATTCTTCTTTCTCCCTCCTCTTCCTCTTCCACACACCTTTTCCCTCCTATTTTTTTTTTGTTATTAAAAGTGTTTTGCTTTATTGTTTTTTTTTTTTTTGTTACTACATTTGGTTTATTTCCCTCCCCTATCCCCTCTGCTCCTCCCTCCTTTTTTGTGACAACAGCGAGTTGGGATAGATCAGGGCGGTCAGCCCCGATCTCACACAGGTCAGTCCACATATCTCATCTCAATCAGTCAATCAATCAAGCAGCGTGTAGAAATCCATCCGGTCAATTCCCATAACGCTTCCCCGTTCCCTACTCACCCTACAGACCTGCCCACACTGCAGCTGGCCCGCTCTTCTTTTTGTTCTCCTTCGCTTGTCCTCCTTTACGTCTCAACTCTAGAGAAAGCACAAAAAGGCAGATGACAATTCACGCAGGGATGTGCACACACAACAATTACAAAACACATCACTTGGTTGGTTGAAAGCAACATTTACCAGGGTTCCAGAAACGGTACACCATGTGGACAAAAGTGTTGGGACACCTACAGGAAGTCAAATGGAAGTGCAATCTAAGATGGTAAATATAGCAGAATATACAATAAGCTATGGTGCATATTCAACCCAGCAGACGGCCTTTTGGTTTGGAATGTTTGAGTCACGTCACATAAATATGTAAGCAGCCCAAATAAGTCCTGTCATGTGTTCTTTACGGTGTAGCCTTTAGTTAAGTGGTCACCAACCTGTTTGAGCCCAAGGCTATATGTTCACACTGTAGGTCAATTCAAATTTTTTTGCTTATATGTGCCCTGTATGTAATTTTTTCAAATGCGACTCAGGTCTCTTTCATATGTGGATACCAATGGGGTATGTATGCAATGTGAATGCGGTGTGAACATTCAGGTGGCATATATCCCACACATACAGTACGTCATGGAAAGGCGTAGTTTATCGTGCAGGGATAAATGTACTTACCCATGAAGGCAAAAGTTCTTCTCATCCAAAAATGATTTTTGTAAGTGAAGGAGCTTTCAGCAAAGTCTCACCACTCCACCCACGCGCACCCTTGAACAGACGTGGCAATAAGTTGTCTACAAACTTCCATAACAAGATTCCACCATTTTTTGTCTTCATCTTCTATACAGAATCATTTAGTTGAGAAAATACTCACTCCCGTTGCACAAAATCCTTAAAATGGCCACAAACGCGTTAAGGACCGACACTGAAATGTCAATATCTGGGATACCAGCTATTCATGAGCTAAAGACAGTTCGGAAAACAAAATAGTGACATTTTTGATACTTCAGGTATATGAATTTGTCCTGAATTTGCACATGGTATTGGATTGATATCTCTGATACCAGCCTAAATTTTGCCCAGTATCAAATTAGAAATTAAATCAATGTAATCGCACATCACTAGAGCACACTCCGCAACGTTCTTTATTTCCGTAAATACGCAGAAATGCGAGCAAGCGATGTCTGCGCATGCACGTCATTTCCAGGCGCGTTGTGTTCACATTACAAGTCGCGTTTGTTGGGTAATGTGAATGAACACATAAAAGAATCTGATTTGAAAGAAAATATTCTAATTGAGAATCCTACCCGGCAGTGTGTGTGTGTGTGTGTGTGTGTGTGTGTGTGTGTGTGTGTGTATATATACATATATACACACACTTCTTAAAAAAGTAATATAAAGAGAAGGAAAGTCAAAATTGAACCAGAGTAAAGTTGTAATTTTGACAATTTTTTTTTTTTTACTTTAATGGGAAAAATATTAATCTGAATGATAAGAAACATAAATATATATTAAATTATTATTATATATATTTATTGCAGAAGTTAAAGTAAAAAGTGAGAAATATTTTAAGCTTTGCCTTTAAATACAAAGCTGTGTGTTATTATTAGTGCCAGGCCAACATTTGAGCCTTTTCTCATTGCCTTTTGCTTCATATTTACCATTGATGCAGTTAAAAAAATTAGATTTTGTTTCTGCAGTGATGCAATAGGAAATGAGCCACGAGCCGTGAATTGCTCCCGAGCCGCACTTTGTCGAGCCCTGATTTTTGTCCATTTTAAGTTTGGGTCGGGCTTGTGGTGTCGGCTTGTTGCCTCAAAGTCGCGAGCCAGCAAGCAAGCGGGTTGAGGAGCAAGAGACTGGTCAATGCTTTACAATAGTCAGGGCTAGAGAGCCGCAGCTCGTGGGTTTTTGGAGGTGCACGTCTATGTGGTTATATTTGTGCCGTCATTTTGAGGTAGCAAAGATGTGTGCACAGGCACATCGCTGCGTGTGCTTGTACTGGGTTTTGGGGATTGGGCTCCTAGCTGGAGCTTGCAGGTTGCATGCCAGGAGGGCAGCGGGAGAGATAAGGGAGGTCACTGACAATTTTTTTTCTAACATTCTCACGATCGACCGGCAAAGTCCCAAAGATCGACTAGTAACTAGTAAGCGAGTGACGGGTTGGTGACTCCTTCTGTAGGGCAACCGTAGTGCTGAAGCGAGCTAAAACATTGCATCACTCTGACCATGGCATTTACATACAAACATAATAATTGTAAATAATTCTTATTTTATTTAAGTATGACTACCACTACCACTATTTTTTTCCCTGAGAAGGTTCACTGTTCTAGTTCATCCCAAAATATTTTTTTCACAGCCAATGAGCAAAGAAAGGCATATTTTTTGGCCTTTTAAAAATAATGACATACTAATGATTACTTTTATTACTTACGTTTTTAAAAAATACATTAAAATGTGGGGTTAAAGTATTTTAATGATTGTGTCTCAATACTTTTGCCCATATGCTGTATTTCTCCATTATAATTCTCTAGTCTAAAGTAGTAAATTAAATGTTAGGATTATTTGTGTAAGTAAATTTTTTCTTTATTGTTGAAAACATACTTAAATACTTTTATGCCCACTTTTGTCCACGTTTGCATTAGCTGTGGGGAGAGCAGCGAATGGTTTTAATGAAGTAGGTTTCTGCAAATGACTTGGACAGGCGTACATAATGTCCTCATTAGCACTACATATCATGTACTAAGCCTATTTTATTATTTTTTTTATTATTTTTACTCAATTGGGATGCGACAGCAGTTTTGAAACACACTTGTCATGTTTGTAGTGCTTATGAAGACCTTATATGCGCCTATTCAACCATGTCTTTACTCAGCACTAGTGTCTGTTTTTGTTTTGTTTTTTACTTTTAAACTTGTAACATATTCTCCGGAGAAGGATTCACGTGTTACTTGTTTTTCCTCCCCTTTGTAAAATAAGTATGTGATAACTCTTTCCTTTGCCTGTTGTGTGTGCATTGTGTTGTAGTGAAAGAAAATCTGGATGAAAACGTTGGTATCACATGATGTAGTCGGAACAAAGAAGGCATTTTTGTTCAGGAGTCAAAAGTGCTGAATGTGCATACCTGACTATTCACCAGATGTTTTCATTTCACCGACTTAACTTCTTTGGCTTCCAATTCTGCCCAAATTAAATTGATTTGTTTAAAAATGGACAGTGGAATCCACGGGGTTAATTCCCTAATTGTCTCTGTTGTGATTTATGTGGTGTTTGTGTTTATAGAAGGACCTTGGTCTGCATGGGGCCTGTTAGCTGGATCACATTGTTGTGCTCTTGCATGATCGCGCTGATCTGTGCATGCCCGGTCAACCAAACCTGATGAAACCAACAACAAAAACAAACATGGGCTGTCGTAGTAGTAAATACATGTAGTTGATGGAATTGAGGGGAAATCTTATGCTTTTGTGTGTGTATGTGTGTGTGTGTGTTTGTGATGGAACAGTGAGTTAAAGGGAGTGAACATGTTCCCTTTTAAGTGTGTATGCCCCCTAACCTTTTGACTGCGACTCCCAACCCCTCCTTCTCAGGCACCCAGCTCGCTCCTGGAAGCTCTGGAGCAGCATTTAGCTTCTCTGGAGGGCAGGAAGCTCAAAGACCTCTCCATCGCCAGCAGGTACATTCGTCAGAGTCACACATTCACAGTTGACTTTTCCCATGATCTGGAAATGATGTCATCACTACAACTGTCAACAATAATAAGATGAGTTCCCATAGGAAACGTGAAAGTGAAATTTGTGGAATCACAGGAGTGCCAGAATTAAAAGGAAATAAATGTGTATATATCAAAACAATCAGTAATACAAAACAACAAACTTAGTTATATTATTTTTCTATTGTGTCTTTGTTTTTTTCCATTTTGTCATTAATTTTCCTGTTTTGTCTTTTCCGTTTTCTCACTGCTGGCGACAAAAACCAAAGGCAAAGGCAAATTATAATATGTTAATATAATATTTTTGTACTATTGATTTTCTTTATGCCCTGCGATTGACTGGCGACCAGTCCAGGGTGTACCCCGCCTCTCGCCCAAAGTCAGCTGGGATAGGCTCCAGCATACCCGCGACCCTAATGAAGATAAGCGGTATAGAAAATGAATGAATGAATGATTTTCTTTATATTTGAACATGTAATTTTGGCACTCCTGTGTTTCCATAGAATTCATCCATAACAACATTAAACTGTCCCTGTCTTAAAACCTTGGCAATATTGTAAGTAGCATTTATCACCTTCATACGAGTTTAAAAAGTTAGCTCCTGCATACAAAAGCAAGCATATTAAAGGAATTGCATTAATTGTGCGTCTGACAAAAATATAATCAAATAGAAAGCAAAACATTTGTTTTTTTTTGCTTTGTTTAATTTTATTTTTGAAGCATTTTTATGAAACATTTTAGGAGTTAGGAGTGCAGCAACAATAAGATTTATTCATAGGACGCACAGTAATCACTTGTTTGTCACAGTTAGCTGGTTCCAGACCCGATAAGGTAAGTGAATTCTCACAAAGTAGGAATAATTGTTTATAAATGGAACACTTCACAGCTAGGGCATAGAAAACCTGTTGATGACCCTCTAAATATGAGTTTGATATGGAGACCTCTAGTTATGAACACCCCTATAGTCACCTTTGCGTTGCTATAAACGTATTAATTAAGTGATTTCAGTGAACTGTGGACAAGAGGGGACGTTGGGGGTTCAGAGTTGAGTAGTTGGCTTTGTGTGGGTTGCGGCGGCAACAATAGCCTGTTTTTGTTAGGGATTTTTACTAGCGATTATTATGCCTTTTGTGAGACAATTCAAACAAAACAAAAGCCTTTTGTTCTGGCAATAAAGTCTGGTGTTTGTGTGTCAGTAACATCACTGACATTTAGTGATTAGTAAGGAGTGCCACATATTCACAGCATCTTTGAATGCATCTTCTGAATGGCTTATATTTGTATTTTAGTGCATTTAGCCACTCTTATGCTTGAAAAGGTTTATTTAATTAATGTAATTAATACATTTATATGCAAAACATGCTTGGAATGTCTATAATATACTTTGATGATTTACTGACAAGGTAAGGTTTCTCACGATAATCTCCATGTTATTTCAAAGAAAAATCCATAGAATGCAACTTTGCTCAAACGTCAAATTGATTTAATTTCCAATCATCAACAATGCATGTGTTTTGTGTGTGTTACCTTAAGATCCAGTGCGGTGTCGTCGCTCTCCAGCACCGAAATCTCCCTCAGCCGAATGGACGGCAAGACGGAGACGGACAACAGACTCCAGCAACACAAGGCGAGACATGTTAACAGCATCACCCTTCCACCCAGTAAAACTAATGTATATGTAAAACACCCACATGATCGCTACTGTGCGTGCAGGAGGACGGTCATAAGGTGATTGACATCCAGACACCCAATGTGTCCCCCAGCACCCAGTCGGTGGGCAGTGCCAACAGCAGCGGAGGGGCCACGGACCTCTTCTCCAACTCCCCCCTTGTACCAGTCAACAACTAGTGAGTGCAAGATCTTTACTAAACACTCAGAAACACAGCCCGTGTGTGTCATGCATGTTTTGCATTGTGATCCACCCAACTGCTTCTACAGTGTGCCAAATCTGACCGGTGAGCTGTTCACCCTGCAGCCTACCTTCACCCCCCTACAAACCACACACACTGTGCCCAACAACGCTTGGGGAGGTAGGTACATGCAAGTAGATGATAATTAAAAAAAAAAAAAAAAAGATCTCGCCTGTCTTGCAACTGGTGATTTGTGCATGTCAGGTGATCTCCTCAAGCCAGCCCCGCCCACTCAGATTCTCAGCCCCGGAGCCCCATTCCACTCTGGGAAGATGCTTCACAACGATTTGGATTCTTCATTAGCTAACCTCGTCGGGAGTGAGTATTCAAGTGCGTGGCTTTTCCTAGTGTAGCTTCCCTGCAGCTGATTTTCCATTGCTTTACTCCTCTTAGACCTGCAGTTTGGTGGGACGCCGGCTAAAAGGTAAATTCCAAACTCAATTTCAGATTTTTTTAACCATTCATTGAATTCTAATGTTTATTTGCATCAGACCTGAGCTTCAGTGGAGTCAGCTGGTTGAGAAGAAGCCGACTGCGGGGAGCGGCTGGCAGACAAAGACCATGTGCACCAGCACAAACTGGACTCACTCGGCCCATCCCATGGCCCCCGCACCCATGCCCGTCCCTCAGATGGTAACACTGAGAGGCTAAATGAAGGCCTTACATGTTTTTTAAGTGGACCACTGTCACATAAATGCATTGTGTTGGCAGATATATATTTTCCTGTAGCATTTTCCACTACAAAATTGTTGGATTAAAGGTAGATCCAGTATTTAACACACATAACCCAGTGTGATTAGCCACACAGCGACATTTGCTTTCAAGTGAGTGTCATATGTCATGTGTATTGTCACAAGACAATACACGACGAGAACAAGACGGTACTTTTAAGAAATTTACAATAACAAAAAATCTAGGACTTGACAAACAGACTTTTGAGTCATAATGAGGATAAGCGGCATAGAAAATGGATGGATGGTTAAAACAAGGCAGGTACATTTTGCAATGTTTTATAACTTTGCATGCGTGGCCTATGCATGGTGCTTTTAACTGTTCAAAAATTGTATTTCCAAAAATTGAAGGAAAAAAACCCTAAAAATTAGGGCTGTCCAATGATTTTTTAATCAGATTAATCACGGTTTTCTAATTAATTAATCATGATCATCAATCATAATGAAATGAATGAAAGAGGGATAAATGACAAGACAGGATTATATATCTGTATGTATTAAAACTCAAATGGAAAGGAAATTTAAATCACGCCACACATGTCTGAAAATGTTTGCCTCACGCTAGTTTCTTCAGCACTCTTTTGGAGCAGAACATTTGAATCACACTAACTGTGATATGAGCAATGAGGGGTTCCATTCAAAGACACCACATCATTTAAGTTGAAATATCATGTTTTGAGTGTATTCTCTAGAATTTCCGAGCATACTTAAATGCAGAAAATTGTACTTTCACATTAAGAGTAACTAATTGAGTGTTTTTCTTTTAAATGTCTTTATTTAGACGTTGTTGTTATGTTCGGAGTGTCCGTGAATGCATCTCACAGTCATCTAGTGACAATGAGGAAGTGTCGTTCTGATGACAAAGAGATAGCAGACGTGTTTGTGAGATTGAGATACATACAGTATATGGTAGGGGTGTCACAAGTTTTCTCGTTCTGAAAAAGAAATGACTCATAGGCGCAAGGACGATGAGTTCATTAATCAATCATTCAATAAATAAAAATGAACGAATGTTAAAGTCGAATTTGCATGTCTGTTCTGTCAGGCATGACGAGGCCTCACTCTGTGGATTGGTTTCGACAAGGAGTGCTGAAGAGTGTAACGTAGTAGAACTTAAATTTGTAGATAGCAATATGTTGTCATATTGGATATTTTGTAGATTTTTTCATTGTACTTTTCTTAAACGTAATGTTAGAATTTCATCTTGTAGACCCAATCCTGTGTATCGTCTCGTCGTGACACCCTTCAATGCTTTTGATGCGTTCAGGTCAGAGTAATGGTTTTTAAGAGTGTCAGACTCTGTATGACGCTACACTGTGCCTCCGTCTGTCATCATAACAGAGAGGCGGGGCTTGCCACAATACGTATCATACCATGATGCGTATCAAAAAACAACAACAAAAATACTGAATACACTTACACACAGGACGCTTTTTTACTACATTAAAAAGCTGGAAAATTGCAGGGTCGGAAAAAGCCGACCCTTGGCATTGGACCCTGTCAAGAGATTCACACATACTAGAGTAATGCAAGATATTGCCTCAACCGTGTGTGCTTTTACACAGCCAGACTGCATTTGTTACCACTCCTGAAGATGGAAAATTGCCAGGATCGATTTTGTCTACCCGTTCTTTGCAAGCAGCACCAACACGAGAACACTATCTGTATCTGTGGCTTGTCTTTTTTTTTTTAACGTGCCACTCAAATTTTATTCACGTCTTTCCATTGAATCAAGTTTCTTGTTTTAATTATAAAGCAACTGACCACTAAGCTAAAAACCAATTATGGAGCCAACATTGGAAAAAAAGGGAAAGGTCCATTCAGTTTGTCTAGGTCAATTACAAGAATTGATGAGTAAAATTGTCTTTTCTCTCTCTCTCTCTCGGCAAAGAATGGGGTGATCTACACTGGCTATGTGAGTACTTAATGTACCTGATGATTATTTCTCACTTTGCTATATACACTCCACTCCTAAAAGTTGCAAAAAATTTACATTTTGCATTGGTGGATCTTATGGAGGTTCTAAGCAGAGCTTCAAAATGTATCTGATTGGCTGTCCGACACGAAGAATCCTCAGTCAAAATGAAGGTTGTTACTGGTGCCAAGTGGAGTTCAGTAACCATCAGACTACATCTGCGGGAAAAGTGTTTTTAAAGGCCTTGTCTCCTTCAACTCCACAAAATTGCTTGTTTGGAATTTGCGCAAGAGCACCAAACATGGGCTACGAAGGTGTTATTCTCTGATGAGAAAAAAATGTAATCTTGATAGTCTTCATGGCTTCCAACGGTATTGGCAACCCCACCTGACATGTATTCCACACGGCACAGTGGAATGGGGTGCTTTTTCATTCAAAAGAACAACGGAGCTTCAGGTTGTGCAGGGGTGTCAAATGGCAGCTGGCTATGTGTCAATGTTGTAGGGGGCATCCCTCATGACTGAAGGCCCTCATCTGTGTCATCTGTTATGACTGGTTTTTTCAACAGTACAACACTGCAGTTCATAATGCCTGCCTGACAAAGGACTTCTTTCAGAGCAATAACGTCACTCTTTTGGACCACCTATGTGTTCTCCTGATCTAAATCCAATTGAGGGGATGGATGGCAAGGGAGGTTCAGTTTGTTTTGTTCAGCGTCAGCTGATGAACTGCCTATTTTAGTTTAAGGGTTGTTTGCAATAAATTGCTTGCTAATTTTTTTGTTTCACTCCCAATTTCTTGTTTTTTGCATTTTAAAGCTCTACTTAGTCTTCAAGCTCTCACGGTGTGTTAAAATGTTGATCACAAATGTACTATGTTGTGAGAATTATTGTTTCTATACAGGCTCCAGCTCCAGTAGCTTTTCCTATGACGACCCCGCAAGTGCCTGTCTATGGAATGGTAAAAGACGAAGTCCTCTCCCAGTGAATCACCTTTTTACCTGACATTGTAATGTAACATCCAATATCAACCTTGTATTTCCTGTCCCAGCTCCCCCCTCAGATGAGCCATCAGATGGGGGGTGTTCCAATGATGCCCCCGCAGCCTGTCATGTACAACCAGCCAGTCCTGAGACCCACTAATCCCTTTGGACCCATACCGGGGACACAGGTAAAAAACTGCACCCATCTAACTATTCAGTAATGTAATAGATGGACCCTTGAGGAACCAAAAACATCTAAGTCTTGTTTAATTGACTTCTGAACAATTAAGTCAGTGGTTTTCAGTTTTAACCGTGAGGCAGTGAGGCACAGCAGCTAGAGAAAAACAAATAAACATTTTTAAAAAACTAATAAAATACTAGCACTGCTGTTTGCGTGTTAAGGTAGTCCACAATGTGATGACAGGTCAAATTTAACATACCCTGTAGCATTAAAAAGCAATATTTGTTTATATACTTGTGAGCATTTTATACATCACAGCAGACACTTGCTCCGTTGTCATTACCGATGGCATACAGTGTATTTGGTACCTGGACCTTCAGTGGGTGGGCCAGAAGCTTTTTCACCAGACACCGTGAGAGCCAAAATAAAAAAAACAAAACCGTAACAATAGTAAATAAACAGGTGGAATTTGAACCAGGGTTGCCCCTTCACTAGCAATACACAATACAGGTGTGTTAAGCGGAACATAATTGGTTAAATGGCATTGCCCCAACCCTGCTCACCAACAATAAACCAACCGATAAACAGCAACAATATGGATGCCAGTATACAGGTAATGAGGTGTTTAAATGACCGAATGCACTCACCCTCTGATCCCATCCTTGGCCTGCAGATGCACTTCATGTAAGACAACGCCGTAACCATGGCATCCAAGCCCAGAGCGCCAGAGAAAGAGCTATGAAGACAACAAAATGGACGGTGGGACAAAGAGAGAGGACAGAGATGGAAGGAAAGAGAAGGAGAAGAACCGGTGCTTGGCCCTCCTCGCTTTCCCTCAGTGTAGCCGACCGATCTCTCAACGAATCCAAATAGAGGCACCTGAGGCTTAATCCCACTCACACCATTTGCCGAAAAAGTGAAGACGCCACGAAGACTCCAATGAAGCATAGCTGTTCCACATCGCCAACCACCTTGACCTTCTCCCTTCTTGTCCCTGAAGTTGAAAAAACATTGGATCGTTTTTGCTGGCACTTTACTCAGTGTGATCTTTGCCAACTGTGTGTGTGTGTGTGTGTGTTGTTCCCATTGGTTCACCCATTCAACATGTTAAATATTTGTATGCATTTTTAACATGTTTTTTTTAGCTCCATTTGATGTTCTTGTTTGCCAACTTCACTTCATTAGGGGGGCATGCAGTATGTGTGAATAGATCATGTATGTTTTTGTGTCACTGCACTGGAACAACTGACAAAAGCACTGAGCGAGACAGAGGAATCGCAAATTTGGATGTAATCAAACCCCTTTGACTACTTTCTACTCTCCAATGTGTTTTGTTTTCTCTGACGCTGTGCAATATCATGCAAAACTAGTCTTTTTCCATAGTTAAAATTTCGATGTGTTGTTATCAGGATTATGCACAGAAATGCTTTTCTGTATCCTCAAATGCACTGAGAGCCAGATAGATGGTCTCCAATCAGAAATAATCACAGTCCCCAAGGGTGTGGATGATGTCCTTTCCTGACCAGGAAACAAAAAAGTCTTTTTAACACAACAGACAAGGGTAATTACTGTAGAAGCTGACCTTGTTAATGGAGTGTTAACATTTATGCATAGGACATCTGAAATGTCACTGAGCAGAGTTAACGGGACGGCTGAGGGTTAACGCCTGCCGATCACGGCCCAGCACCCGCGAGGCTGATAGATTAGCTGGGGCAGATCGGAGAGGCTTTAATGAGCTGGTAAATGTGCGGCTTTTCTGGTGACTGATCTGTCTTTATAGCACAAAAATCTTTAGATAAGGGGGCAACGCTCTGCTGCACAAAAAAACTAAAAATCATTGCTGGGATGTACAGTCGAAAAGGGGCAATAATCGATCGGGCTGTGTTTGTTTTTCTATTTTTGGCATCTGTTCTGTCACGTAAAAGGAGGCGGTCGTGTTTCTCGGCTTAACAGTGTGTGGTTTTTGTGTCTCGAGTCTGTCCAAGGACTCGCTCGGGTTCCCTACAAACAGTGAGCCAAAGTCAACACCCCTGCGGGTTTGGTGACTACCACCAGTGTGACGTTGGAAATTGGCTCCAAGGCTGCCTGACATTTGGACAGCTTTACTTTCACATCACTGTGTTTCAGAGGCGTGTCTTTGTCTGTCAGCAGGGACAACCACTGACTGCCTGTTAAGTGTGTCCTGTGTATATAGGCGATGCTGTTCATGTGTGTTTTTAGACGTGTTCCCCGTACTGTGGTGGCCAGAGCCCGCCTCCTCCCGACCCTCCGTTGGATGACGTACTGTATGTGAGACAATTTATTGCTGTATCTGTGTTTGAATGGTTGTTTTTACAGTGTCATAGTCCAGGGGATGGTGGTGGGTTAGGGGGTTGATGTTAGTCATGTTTGTGTCCGTCTACGGGGTGGGGTTCAGGGGTGTCTAAGTTAAACTGTAGCCCCTTTTCACACAGCCTGTGAGAGCCAGATTTTTCCCGTGTTGCTGTTCTGTATAGACAGAATAGGGGGAATTAAGTCTAGTCAGAGCCGTAACAGAGGCAGAAGGCCATCTGTTAAAGCTGTTAAATTTAATACACTTCTCTTGCCCTGTTGTGCTAAAAACAATTATCGCTGTCCAACAAGTCATGCAGAATGCTGCCGTCGTCCCACATGGAATTATCTGACTGCAGGACGCTGTGTTTGTGTGCAGATGATTAAATGTGGTATCTAAGGTCACTGATCTCATGCGCCACTTGCAGGATGTCTGTATGAAAGAGGATCCTGTTAAACTGTAGCCCTTTTCACAGTGACTGTAAAAGCCACCAACATGGGCAGGAGAGGCATATTTGAGCTGTAAGGCAGTGCATGGCTAAAAAGGTATCCACAATGCCGATACTGAGGGGTGGAATGTAACAACACTCCCATCTATTACCTTGTTGTCTAAGCAATTGTCTAATTATCCAACGGCATGTTGCCTATCGCAGACACATCCTTCTGCAAAAAGGCACAGGGGAAAAAATTAAAGCATTTGGCGGACCTAATGCTGTTACGGCTCTGATGCGGCTACTTTGCGGGATCTCTGTGTGAAAGAGGCATATCACAACTGGTCTACACCAAGAGTGTCTTCATCAAGGACAGCGTCTGTCCTCTTCGAAAAACAGGAACATTTTTTGCACCAAAGTCATCATCAAAGCGCAGCTTCTTCTAAGTCAAGGTAGTTACTGAGGATCAGAACTCAAAACAATCTTAGGTTGTTTTCTTTTTCAGTTATTTTGAAAGTCTGTTTTGTTTTTTGCATGATTAAGTGTTGTCTTTTTATTAGATTGTGGGCCCGGCAAAAGCATGACCATTGTGGTAATGTTCACTTTTATCTTGTGTGTTTGAAAACGGTTTCTGCACAAGATGTTTTGTTTCCTTTTTCTTTCCATAAACGTTAATTGACATTCATAAATCATATGGTTTTACAACACAATGGGGGTCTGTGACTGTTTGAAGGCCTGCCTCGCATGCAGAAATGCAAACGTGCAAGAATCCCATGAAGAACTTCAAACCCAGTTACCGTCTTTGTAAAACAACATGAATGTCAATGCCAGTTTTTTCCCCTCATTGTAGCTAAGCTCAACATTGCAGTCTTGTTAAAAACGCTCTTTATTATTAAAAAAAAAAAAGCCTTGCTATTTTCCAATACATGTTTGAAAGCTCGCTCCTTTTTCATACAATGCCAGCAGCATCATGGCAGGTTTTATGAATGAAAGTCAAAAGTACTGTAATAATAAGTGTTGGTCTGGTCCACATTGTGCAGTGTATCTTAACGTGTTTGCTCAGTCTCGTCCTGTCTGTTACCATTATAGCTGATATTAAAATGTTCCAAGGCCTGCACTTGGCCCTGGTTAACTAACAGAACAAAAACAGGGCGCGATCCACTGGAAACCTCAACTTCTATCACAGTTAATACATCCCAGGTCATAACAAGTGTACAGTCTGAGAGGATGGGCCTCTATAAACTTTATTTTTGTAACACACAAATTACCTGTCAGGTTTATGCAGTTTGATCCTCTATTTGTTTCTCTCCTGGAAGAGACAACACAAAAAGCTACTAGTTTGTTAGCTTGAGCACACATACGTTCATTGGTGATGTTTTTCACACTACAATCGCAACACCCTCGGGAAATTGGGGGATGCCGCTGAGAAATATCGCCCAAATACAATCTGAAACGCTCCTTAATAGATCACAGCATATTATAAATATCTTAAAATAACACGCAAATGTCTCCATTAGCTGCTTATTTCTCCATCCATAATTTCCACTATTCTGGATTTCCCAAATTTTTTACGTTCAAGATGCAAATTAAGAATTGACTCCGGGGGCCCAAACTTAAATACATATACTGTGAGGAAATGACAAAGAACACCACATACATGACATTAACAGAAACTCTGGCTTGATGATTAATTAAATAATTTTCAAATTTTTGGGTCATGGCCCAAATTTTGGGAAGTCCTGGTCTAAAGAATCAACACTCGTCATAGTTAAAGAAAAGGGTTGTATCAGGTTAAAATGAACTTGTCAGTTGTTAGTTTCATTTTGAATATTGGATGACATAACAGACGACTACAAAAACCAGCATTTAGTGACATGAGATACTAAACAGAGATTATAAATTGCATTTTGCCATCACTCGGAACATGTCTGCCAGAGTTCAAAGTGTGACGGGGGCCTCAGAAGATTTGAGAGCAGCAGCTTGTAGAGAACAAAGCTAACTTCACTTGTGTTTTAAGGCGAAATGCATTTTTAGTTCTTACAGCGAGCAAGCAAACATCACAAAATAGGCTCTTGACTATATATTTTACAGGGAGTATTGTCATGTTATACTATGAGGGAAGGGTCACTGCCACCCTTTGAAAACCCCTGGTCTATTACCTCACTATAACCTCTGTGTAGGCTGCTCAATTGACTTGTCTCCATTTATTTTTTGTTTGCATAAAAAAGCAATGATCACCACCACCGAACAAAAGCTGATGTATTTGGAAGGAAAATGAATTAAACGTCATCTGATACTTAACTCCAAGTGATTTGATGACTACCCCACAACACAAACACAGGATGAAGACCTCAAACATCCACACAGAAAAAAATAACACTTTTACTGTTTAATTTGTTTTGTTTTTTTTATTGATAAACATTTCAAAAGAACATGGTCAAAATGTCACTTAAAACAAATTATTGGTGTTCATTGTCATTATTACAAGTTGGAAGTGGCATTGAGAAACGTCGTTGTGGAGCGGGAGGGTTTTTTGTTTTTGAAGTGGCAACTGTTCCTGTACCAGCTTTATTGGCCTCTGGAATGGAGGGCCTAGTGATGTTCTCTTCAGCAAGGCACTTTAACCCAAAAAAGTGGCCACAGTGTCGCTGCGGTAAAAAAAAAAAAAAAAAAAGATCTTAACTAGATGTGACCTACCCCTGTGACTACAGGACAGGATTTACCTGTTTTGTTAACTTGAGATTCACACTAGAAAGCGCCATCTTCAAAGATCATACATGGATGATCTTCAGGGCCAGGAATGTAAAGAGGGAGGGAAAAACATTTTTTTTTTTAAAAAGAACGTCCAAAAAAGGTGAAACGGTCTGCATGTGTGTGTAACTGTGTACGCATGTTTTTCGGGGAGGGGCAGGAGTGTGTGGTACTGAGTGTTTACCTTTAGCGAGGGGGGGGCCACCCCATCGTCCACAGCAGTTTCAGGCCTAACGCTGCTGTTTCCCCCATCCCGCGCTTACAGCAGCGCGTGGCGTACGTCCAGGGCAAGGGCTCAGAGTTTGGCTCCCTCCCACTCTAGCTGCAATAATCAGCAAGAGGAAGAAGGTGGCTGGAGCAGCAGCAACAACATGGCATGCAACTAACAAGTTTACATGGAGAAGCTGGAATATTGTGGCATGTGATGAGGCTGTGCAACAGAAAGTGTGTGCTACAATCACCAACGGAACGACTGAAGCTCAACATGTGCATTTAAGTGTCAAATGGGGTATTACTTACAAGTGTAATAGGTAAGGAGGCCAAGGAGTGTGCTTTCACAAGCCAAACTGTCAAACTTCTTCCTTCTCTGATCTAAACGAACACAACTCAGTGGGTTCTCACCTTTGCTCTCACCTACAGCGACAGGAAACCTCTTCACAACCGATTGGTAAATTTGTAACACCATCTGCACCGGACATCTATAGCCGCTGCTAGAGAATCTTGTCCATCCACTCAACAGCTACCCCCCCTCCAATGCAACGACCTGATACTTATTAACAATCTCTGTAGGACCAAATGTTGGCTGACAACTTTGTCAATTTATAAAGAAGGATATATTTACATTAGTATTGTCTGGTAAGAAAAGTAGTTCAGCCTCACCAGTTAGGACTTGTATCGCATTTGAAGAGATTAAGAATCTTCAGATTGGCCAAATCAAGCTTCCGAGTGTTCGTAAGTATGTATATACATACAAAAACAAACTCAGCTGCAGCCTGAGAAATATCCAAAATATGCTTAAAAGGACTGTTTGCAGCTGGCTCAAAATTTGCTTTCAAACCAAAAAAATATAACACCACCACATATGAGACAAGTTCTGACATCTTCACCTGGAGATCGCCAGCACTGAGCAAAGGCTCCTCCACATGTTTGTTATGTGGTGATTATCTTACATATGTGGAGAAACAGAGAGGCCAGGAGTAAATGCTGGCAGAACGTTCATGAGTTAGCGCCCTCCTTGACAGTAAACAGTCCCTTTAAACAAGGTATTACCTAAAAGGAAAAGCAGAAATGTCTGCCGTTGACTCAAGATTCTCACACCAAACAGTGATGAAAAAAAGTCAATTTTGAGTAGCGTAAAATACAGAGATAATTAACAAGCTACACAACTGTAATGTTTTTCATTCCGAATGCTACACTGCCACATCCAAACTTGGATTTAAAAAAAAAAGTCAACATTATCTGTATGCAAGACATGTTGACCGAAGTTTGCCATTAAATACCGCAACAGGTTGGTTGTTACGCAAAACAATGCAGGTTACATTATGCCAACTGTAAACACTGCATTGAGGGGCCATATTGAAATGCTGGTAGGTGTGTATAAATGTCCAAATCATTATTACCAAAAAAAATAGGCATGTTTAACAGAGATAAAGCTCACCAAAAAATATATCCCAACCCTTACATCTTGGGACCGACTGCAAAACTCCCTAACTGCAAAGTTTATATTTTAAAAAGGCCTTCCCTGATAGAATCTCACAATGGGTAACTTCCTGCCACACAAAACCAGCTGTGCCTATTCAACAAACAAAGAGATATCTGTACGAAATATTCTTTGTTCTGCATGTGTCAATAGTCACCGACAAGAGCCAAGCTAGATGGAAACAAGATAAGCCAATATTGAGAACGATGAGATGCTTCAGATTTACCAAACATTCAAATTACGACTGCCTGCCTTATCGGCCCTTTGACTGTCCCTTATCTAATGACTCACACACATCTGTAGTGAGTGTGGAAAAACTGTGTGAAGGGGTGGGCCTATCGGTATGGGGGTTCTGGCGTGTTGTAAGGGTAATCATTGCGCTGGGGCGTGGGTTGCCCGTGTGCGGGTGTCTGCTCATACGGTGTGGATGCGGAGTAGCTTCCCGCTGCTGTGTAAGCTCCGGATGTATCGTACGCGCCGTAGCCTCCAGATGCATCATAGCCGGCCGAGGCGCTGTAGTTTCCGGAGGCGGCGTAGCTCGCCGCCGAGGCGTTGTAGCTCTCCGATGACTGGTCATAACTCGTGGGGGGGTCGTATGTTCCTGGGGGTCCATAGTCTTGCGTTGCGGAGTAGGCCGGGGTTGCCGTATATGTCCCTGGGGGTGGAGGGATTGAGCTGGAGGAGTCTGTGGTGGCCGGCGGGGGAGGGGGCGGAGGATTGGTGTAAGCATACTGGAGGTAATGGTACTGTTGCTGGTACTGTTGGTATTGTTGGTACTGATGCATTTGCTGGTAATATTCTGTGTAGGACCTGCAGTTACAATGTAGGAGAGAAAACACTTAAAGGGAAAAGTGGAATATCCTTTGACTTAGTCACTTAAGATTAATGAATGGGATAATTAAAATACACTCAGCTCACGAGAAGAGATAATACACAAAATTGGATTCGTAAGAGCCAGGCGATATTTTAACATTACTTTTAAGAAACCTACAATGACAAAATATAGGACTGGACAGACTTTAATTTAACTGAATCACAAACAATGCATGTATATTTTGAAATATTATTGTTATTAATAATATGTTTTTAATTGTTAAACTTTTTTCTTTTTGTAGCCGTTACTACTAATCATTTATGTTGATGTGGTTATGAAAAGACACATGTAAAACAGACTGCAGTTGTCTTTTTGTATATGCAAAAAAACATAAACAAACAAAAAAAATTAGAGTTCTTATGATGCTTACAGTGCCAAAACAAAAAGTAGTGCATTTCCAAAACAGATATCACATTTTGAGGTCTTCGGTAGCAAATCTTAAGCTTTAATAGACTTCTGTCTGCCCTTTTCTCAAAACACATCTCACAAGCTCTTGTGTCTCGTTACAACACAATGAATAATGGAAATAGTTTTTGTGTACCTAGCAACAGAATCAGCCCCTTCAGCAGTAGCAGTTGCAGGATCTTCGGGTACTCCAGGTGGTGTTGGCAGCAAAGCACGGCGTTTGGCTCGATTTGTGAAGGACCCCGGACCAGGGTCTGGAAGCAGGGGTGCTTTGTTTCCTCTAATCGGGCTGCGGTCCCGATCTGTTTCTGAAGTTGTTGTATCTGTAGTAGTTGTGGTTGTCGTCGTTTTTCTCCCTGCTTGTTGCTCGGCCAGAACCTGCATTTAAAAAAACAAAACAAAAAACAAAACAAAAAAAGCACAGTCAAAAAAAAAAACAAAAAAAAAAGACAAAAAAATACCCCACCCAAAATATGCAAGTGGGGTTCTTATGACATTAGATTTTAAGACCTTCTGTCCCTCCTGGAAGAACTTGGCTCTGGCAGCCTCAAAAAGTGTTGTTGGGTCCGGTGCGGTCTGAGCCTCGTACTCTTCAGCCATACTGCTAGGTGCCGCAGTGTGATTGGCCATGTCTTGGTACACCTGGTCAGCCACAGATCCGTACACCTGGCTAGCGAGAGCGCCGTATATAACCCCATCTGCTCCTTTAGAACTTGTAATGCCTTTCAGGGCAGCATAGGTGGGGTCAAACGATGTTGTGTTGTAGAACGAGTTATGGACGCTTTGTTGCACCTGTAAAGCGAATTGATATATTTTTGACAATACAACAATCAAAACTTGGACAAACTACAGTACCAAAATGTACAGCTTGAAAAACAGTAGCAATTTACTGAAAAAAAAGTCAACACGCAGCCATTATTGTCTAAATAGCTGGCAACACAAGTGAGTATACCTCACAGTTACAATGTATCTAAAGTGTTAATATTTATTGTAAACACCAACGTTATCTCCCACTGCCTTAATCCTCTTGGGCATGGAATTCACTAGATTTGCACAGGCTGTTACTGGAATCCACTTCCAGTCTGATGACATCACTGGTGGAGCTGGTGGATGTTAGACATCTTGCGCTTCGTTGTTCCTTTCACATGTACTCAACTAGGCTCAGGTCTGGAGGAGATATACTTGGTTCCATCACCTTCAGGCTTTCTCAGCAAGGAACTTGATCATCTTGGAGGTGTGTTTGGGATTGTTATGATGTTGAAAATCTGTCAGGAGGCCCAGTTTCCCATGGGTAGGAATCATGCCATGTCACAATGTCACCATATGCTTCCCAGGGTTTCCGCTACATGTAACTGATCGTGGCGGCACACTATAGCTATCACAGGGGTCTCCAATGCTCGTAAGCTAGCAGTAGCTCACAAGCTGATGTTGAATAGTTCAACAAAAAGTCTTCGCTTCGCCTCTTAGTGTTCTGTTCAAACATGACACCCATATTTAAAGGGTCACTGACATGATTTATCAAATATGCTTGAATATGTTACTTCTTTTGTGTTCTACCTTTTGTTTTTATTAAACAATTACATTTAATAACCTGCTGAGACAACGGGCGTTTCTCACGTGACATTTGATGCAGAGTTGTAAGAGTGAAGATCTGACCAATGTGTCAATAGTTAAAGGAGGAAGAAACATCTAGGGGTGAAATAGAGCACTTGCAGAACACAAAATTAAGCCGTATTTATTCAAACCACCACCAATGAACCTAGCGTGTTTGATGTGGAAAAGACATGGAGATCAAGATTAGTTGGCTTCATAACACACAATGGTAAGTCTAAATTACTTTGGAGTTGCTTATCCTTCAATTATTGTATTAAATTTACTTCTTAATGAGTGTAAAGAGGTCTTTAAATCCAGATTTTATATTTCATCGTTGCCGCCCCCGCCATCAACATATCACTGTGAAAATGTTTTATAACATTTATAAGGCTTTGAATGCTCGTTGCTATGGTGGCATAGTGTTTAGAATACATTATGTAAATAAGCCACAACTTACTGTTCTGTGGCAACTTTGACGTGGTTTTGTCTTGTCCCTTCCTTTGTGGAATAGCATAGGAATAGCGTCCTAGCCCAAAATGCATTTATACCGTACTTTCAAGCCAAATGCTTCTTGTAAAGGTGGATCCTTCATATCAGTCCTCCGTGAAATTAACATTGCCAAGAACAGGACACAAAATGAGCATCCACTTGTCTCTTGTTTTCTGTACTTGCTTTGTTCATGTTTGTCTTTTGCAAAAGACAGTATCACTCAGACATTGAAAACACAATTTGGCATGACTACTATTTAAATTAAAAATATACCGAATGAGGTTGACGAGCTGCCTCTAGAAGCCTTTGTTTACGCTGCTCCATTAGACATATATGCCTTCAACAACGTCACTTCCGGAAACGCCCCCTTTCTGAGCTGTAAAGTGTTCAAGGCTCCCACCACATAAAATGTAGTCGTATTTTTCCCCCCGAATTTTACAGTCTGTTTAATAAAACAAACAACATAGAACATAATTACAAACAGTATAGAACATGCTTAAGCCAAGTTAATAAATCATGTCATTGATCCTGAATAATGAGCACACTGGGAGAAAATGTGTGTTTTAAATAAAGTGCAATTTAAATGTTGGCAGTCACAAAAAACACATAGCTCACCTCTTTTATTTTTGTCAGAATTGCTATTATTGGACTAAAGAGGTCAGGTAACACACGAAGCTCCACATTTTAGACTCTAACTTTAAGTGCTCAAAGCAACTTTGCCTTTAAATTAAATTTTAAAAAGTTTTTCAATGTTCTTGGTTGATGTTCTGCTGGTTGTTAAAAATATTAAATAACTGAGTTAATAAATAGATACGGACCGCACAGTGGACGAATGATTAGCATGTTGGCCTCGCAGTCTGAGGTCAGGGTTCGAATCTCCACTGGGCATCTTTGTGTGGAGTTTGCATGTTCTACCCGTGTGTGCGTGGGTTTCCTCCCACATTACAATATCATGCATGTTAGGTTAATTGGCAGCTCTAAATTGTCCATATGTATGAATGTCAGTGTGAATGGTTGTATGTCTGCCCTGACTGGCGACCCCCGCCCGAAGTCAGCAAGTTAGGCTCCAACATACCTGCGACACTAACGAGGATAAGCGGCATAGAAAATGGATGAATGGATGGAATAAATGTCATTTAAAAAAATTACAGACGTAGCAGCAACACGACTCTCGAGCCCACCACCAAACCCTGTATCCCTCAATGAACTGCAGCTCCCCAGTGCTGGCAGCAGCCCAATACCATGATGCCGCCACCACCCTATGCATGACTGCAGGCAGGACAATTATCTTGGCTTGTGTTGACTTGTGTTGCCAGCTATTTGGACAATAATGGCTGTGTGCTGAGTCATTTACAGGGGACATTAAACACATACTGTTATACAAGCTGTACATGAACTACTCTAACATAGTATTGCTCCTTGCCAATAAATATTAACATGGTTACTGAAATGTGGGGGATATACTGTAAGTACATTCATGTTTATGGCCATTTAAACCATTAACTTACTTGTATGGGAAGTCCGGCAGCTGCCGCTGCAGCCGCTGCCAGCACAGCAGCGTGACTCTGGTGATGCTCCATGGAGCCGGCTGGCCGAGGAAGGAGACCTTCTCGACCACCTGGAAAGAAAAGAGAGGGGGAAAACATGTAGAGGAAATCTGTTTTTGATGTTATGAGCATTGTTTGCAAACCTTAAAAACACACCTGAATTCCCGGACGTCATTAGCTGGTTGACCAAGGGTTGAGCTTTAGAGAGCTCTACAGCCAGCTGACGGCCCTTGAAAATGGTCCCATTAAGGGCCTCGATGGCTGCCATTGCCTCCTCTTTTCTTTCCATATGCACAAATGCATAACCAACGTTTGAACATAATCTGGCTGTAGAGGATTAAAAAAAGATCATGTATTTTTTAATTATCAAATAAAAAGAAACAATGCATAAATTGCATTGTTTTATGTGGTTCATTTTTTTACCCTACCTTTGACTTTATCACAATCTAAAACCCTCCCAAATGTCGAGAACAGTCCATGCAGGTCATCTGCAGAACATGTAGCGCTGAGGTTCCCTACAAACACTTTGGTGGAGTTTGGTGGACGTGCGCGTGATTCCTCCACCACAAGTGGTCTGCCTCTGTACTCCTTGCCGTCAAGATGCCGTATAGCCCTGTAAAAAGTGTGGACAGTAATGACTAACCCTTCGTTTGAGCATGCGAGGGGATATTCCAGAATACCTGTCGGCCGCTCCATCCCCCTTCAGGGTAACAAAGGCATACTGTCTTAGCAACGAGCATGTGTTGATCTCCCCGTAAGGTGCAAAAAGCTTGTTGAGCTCGTCTTGGGTTGCATCTAAAGGAAGGTTGCCCACAAACAATTTGACGTTCTCTCCACTCATCTCTGTAACAACCAGGCATCTGCAGGGGAACATTCCAGTCACATTTGGGGGGAAATTAATGCAATGTTAAACTCGTCGTTGCACTACTTGCTAATGATAATTTTTTTCAGCAACTACAATGATGATACTTTGCTATTACAAAAAACGTTGAATCGGCGCGAGATTTAGCTAACAGGTAGCCAAGCAAACAAATCCACTAGCTTCACGTCAACAACAAAGTTGGAGTGAGGGGGGGATACTAAGAAGACTTAGTAATATTGCACAGGGAAACTCTAGTGGTGAGAAATAAAGCCGGCTAGACGACAGGCAGACGACTGAAAACGACATCGCTAGCCATCTTGTATCAGGCTGGCTAACGCTAGCTAAACTAGCTAGCTAGCGCTCAATAACGTTACTGAGTTGTATCCGTTGATTCTTTGACCTCGTTTGTCTTTATCGTGTTAGTTTTAATGTCAACGCAGGCAAACCGCGATATATCGCTATGTCGCGCAAACAAATGGGGAGAATAACAACACATTGAGCATAGCTTTAGCTGACGGAGTCCCTTACCCAACGCGGTCCTGGAGCTGTATTTCAAATTCCACATCCGGCTCCGGTTTCCTGGCGACAGGGGGCGCACTTTCGTCACAAAATAGGAACAGTCAGTCCAATGACGTTAACAAAAATCATGAACAAATACACAAATAATTCAAATTCCTTGTTATTTAACCCGTAAAGGTTTAAAAAAAGATTAATAAAGCCCGTGTATCCCAAGCAAGTTCCACTCCTAATGTGTCTAACCTTCCATTTCCAACCATTAATGTGTAACGTCAGAACTAGTTAGCAAGTATAACGCAGGAGTATAAACATCAAAGCAATGGCGTCATAATGTAGATAATTACTAGTATTTTCAAGTGCGTGAAATAATGTGTGCCCACTTTACTTTTCCCACGAATGTTTCCAGGTGAGGTCAGGTGAAAGAGGAGGAGCCGCAGCCGAAGAAGAAGAAGAAGAAGAAGAAGAAAAAGAAAAGAAGCGAAGAAGAAGAAAAAGAAGCCTTGAACAGAAGACGCTTTTTATAATAGCGCAGAAAATAACATTGGAAAGTAATGTTATTTTCTTTTCTTCTGTTATTAGCTTGCAATTTCAAGTAGGAGCATGTTGTGTCCTCCTCCATAGCGGCTAAAAAATAAGGGGAAGCGCAACAAGGTAAACATTTGTTCAAATTAGTTGCGTAGAAGCTGTCATAGATGCTGAATGTGAGCCTCGTCCATGCCCTATTCATTGTTGTTGAAACTGTATGTTTGCATTCCGGTTGTGTGCGTCCTTAACATTTGCTTCCACAGCTCCTCACGCTGCACTAAAACCAAGTCTGAACTTGCTGACACAGTCCAGGACTTATCACGCAGGTGTGTGCAACTCTTCCTGTTGAAAAAAAAAAAACCCTGAGCCGCTATTCCCACTTGTTGCATGAATATACAATCCACGCGTGTGCATATGTAGATGGCACAGCAAGAGGAGCCACTTTACGACTTCCCTGAGCCCGCCCAGACGTCCGAGAGCAAGTTCCGAGGCCACCAAAGAGGATGCGGATCCCTGAAGAGCATCAGTGTACTGGACCGGCTCTTGTTGACGGTCCCCGTATGGCTCCAGCTGTCAATCAACCCTGCCACTGCCCTCCACATACTGCAAAGGGAGCCTCCCGGGGTCAGAAATGCATATATAAGTAATAGAAATGTGATCTATTTTGACGCATGCTTTAAATGGGGCCATCTGGTGGCCAAACTTAAAAAGTGAAAGACAATCTTCCAGTTTGACATAAAGGGTTGCATTAGTTCAGATGCATGTAGGATCTAAGATGGCATTTTCAGTGACGCATGTATGGTCGTGAGGAACAAATATGGGATTTGACATTTTAGGCTCATTTAGGAAGCAGATATTCATATTCAACCTATTATTCTGTAGCACAGCCAAAATGGCTTGAACCCTCCCCCCCCCCAAAAAAAAAACAAGCATGTCTTTCTTAAGGGTTAATAATCTGATGTATTGTTTTGCAGACATTTTTGGTGCGCAAGTCCCGCACGTCCAGCAGGAATGTGCTGTGTGTGCGGCTGGTGGATGAAAGCGTGCCATCCTTTGTGCAGCAGTTTGGTATCAGGGACGAGCATTCAAGTAAGACCGTTAATAAACAAATGACGGTTCCTGTCACCGCACACTTCCAAGTTCTGCCATTATTTTTTATCCACCTCAGCTCTGTCTCTGGAGACCTCAGCCATCAGCTTTCCAGATCTCCCAAGACTCATTTCATTCTACTGTGTCAGCAGGTAAAACCCTTATCTTAGTGCATTTATTAATACATTCCATTATAACTAATGATAACGTACATTATGATGCACGTCTTTATATCAGAGATGTATTACCGTTCCCTCTGGAGCTTCCCGAAGCCATCGCTAAAGCAGCCTCCCACAAAGAGCTTGAGTCCATCTCTCATATGGGTATAGGTGGGTATGTTTTGCATATTTTCACCAAAATTAAATACAATAAATATTAGACACAGTTAAAATTATTTTTTTACACAGTAGGAAACATGTATGGTCTTACAATAAACCACTTTCTTTCAAAATGAATGTATGGGAAGGACTGGTGGTACGTGACCATCATCCACCGGTGTGTTTCTTCCATGGCTTTGTGTAGGTGTTTTTATGATGCCACCATAAATGGGCAACACTGATGGCAAAGTGGGATAAATTATGATAACCATAGAACCAGAAATTGCACCCACTTATCCTACTTGGGTCGTGGGGCTATGCTGGAGCACAAACAACACGAACAAAGAACCATTCACACTCACATTCATACCTGCGGACAATTTGTTTTCAAAACAGATTGTGTGGTAGTGATTGATGCATTTCTTGAAAAATTATTTCTTTTAATTGTTTTATAAGCATCAAAGACAATGACATTATGACTTCATTTAATGTTGCAGAATTCTGGAGCTCACACCTGAATGTCCGTGGGCCACGAGAGGCCCCAAAGACCCAGAAGGACACGGAGAAGACCACAGACGCCGTCATTTTAGCCACGCCCACTGCTAACCCACAAATAAACCCTGCATCCCAACTGGATTCCGCCTCGCAGCCCAACTCAAATCTTAAAACAATTCCTGAATCGGACCCCAATTCCGCCTTGTTCCGCGAGTTCTGCCCGATTGAGACTCGTAGCCCCAGAGAGCTGGACTGCGGTTCGGGCCTGGGCGCTCTCTGCTTCATCAACCCTCTTTTTTTGCAGTCTCACAGCATGCTGTCTAAACGACGCTTGATGAAACGCAGCTTCAAGGTCCGGGTGTCCACTGAGACATCCAGTCTGCTGTCGCCTCCCCTCGCTCCACCGCCCCCACCTCCCCTGATGCCCAAAACTAAAGGAAAATGTAAAGCTCTGAAGCAGAGTGGATCTCAGAACAACAGACATAATTCTCCCGAGGCAGCCCAGGAACAGAGTCAAACACAAATGGGAGCCATGAAACTCCCAACAGTGGCGGAGAATCCACCTGACGACACAGACTACATGCAGCCGCCTCCAGCCATCCCACCTCCCTCTCTCTCTCCTTATCTAGCACCACCCCTTCCCCCCAAAATGTCATCTACCCTTCACAACCCTTCCGGCACTTCTTCAGCCACAGACTATCAATTTCCATCACTTTCGCCCAAGGCTCCAAGTGCTTCGCTTTCTCCCTATCAGTCCCCATCTTCTTCCCCCTTCTCTCTGTCACCATTCTTTTCTCCATCCTTGTCTCAGCTGGCAGAGGAGACCAGACAAAAAACACCCGATTCCACAGGAATTCCAAAGCAAAGCCTGGAGATGGTATCCAGGGTGGAAATAAATGATGACGTGGAGGAACTACAAAAAGAAATGGAAGCAGCTACAGTTGATGAGACAGACGGCTGTAGTTCCTTTGGTAGCCGTAAGGGGGCAGCAGAGACCCCACAACAGACTGCAGTACACATACCAAGCAATGACACACAGCAAACTTTAAACTAAAGCAGTACATTTCTTATTGGACGCATCAATTATACATGGTGAAAGTATTCCACAATAGTCATATTCGAATAATTGCTGTTACTGAATTGCAACAGTGTTTTGTGTTCAGCCCACAGCATATAATGCACTGTCTTGGCTAAAAATATTAAAAAAAAGTGACAGTGGCATATTACTACCATAACATAATACCACTACTTTTCCTCAAAATTAAATTTCAGTTCAATCAATGTCATCTTTTGTGTTCATCTGGCATACCATGCAGTGTCTTGACTGAAGAAGCTTATTTGACTCAGCAACATCACAGTACTACCATAATACAGCTATTTTCCCACAGGTCTATGTAAATGCAGGTCCAGTGTCGCCTGACAGCAACAGTATACTCCAACTACTATAACACAATACAATTCCGATTTGTGTTTGTCACTAGTTTAAATTTCAAAATGCTACCCACTATAGTAAAAAAAGACTGAAAAATGACTACTACAAGTAACATAACAAGGACCAAAAGATTTTTATCAAATATTTTATTTTGGAACATTTCCTCATTCACTCCATATTTGAACACTGTCAAGTTATTCCTTCTTACTAAACCAAGTCAAAATATGCTTTGAGATCAAAAATGAAAAAGAAATGGCAGTATTTTAAACTTATAAAATCATCAACACAGACAAGTTGAATCAATGCAGGTGTTTGACTGGACAGCAGGACCATATCAAGGACCCGTTTTATTCTATACCAGCAAATAGACATGTCATTACTGAATGAAATGTTAACCAAGTGAACAAGTGCTGTGGTTGTGTCTACAGTAGATTTAATAGATGACGCTTTGTCTTTCAGTGACTTGTGATTCAGTTAGTTATAAAGAGAACTAATCTAAGACTCCACTAATGTCAAAATTGGATTCTCTAGGACGAGATGGCCATCAACACCAACATGAACAATCAACTCTGCTCAACTCCAAGAGGTCAGCTTCTAGTTTGTCATCATCCTGGAAGCGCTCAGTAAAGGACTGAATCAAGCCTGATGCGCTGCCTTCATATTCCACCAGCTCAACGCTCTCCTCTGGGGAACACAAAGAGACGGATGCCAACGAATGCCGAGGGTTTTGAGTTTGTGGTTTTGCTATCACCTTGTAGGTCAATAACAGGGTCCATGTAAAACTAAGTGGTGCTAATGTGTTCCTTCTTTGAAGGACAGAACCTACCGTTGATCCTGGTGTTGGCTTGGACAAATATCTTACGATCTTCCTTCCTCAGCAGCACCGTCTCACGGAGGCGCAAAAAGTTGTGAGGACCGCTCTCGCTTACAGTGGAGTAGCCATCATACAGGGCCCTGCCTTTGTCCACATCTGCTGTGGATTTAAAGACCTAACAGCAAAGACGAAACTCTTCTTAAATTGGTAATCAAACTCATCCCTACTAGATGCCAAATCTCGGCTGACAGAGGTACCTGCAGTTTCCGAAGGAATTTGTGAATGGCGTCTTTGCCCACGGTGTGGATTTTGCTCCTGTCTATTGTGATTCGCGCGTCGGGCTTGCCATCCGCTCCCGTCACCTCCTCCAGGCCCACCAGGCCCTCACCAGCTTCCAGCAGCACACGCAGGATCACAAAACGAGCCTGCATATGAGCCTGAAATGAGACAGCGTGTGCAATAAAGTTAGGTACACCTGCAAAAATGACTAGATTTTAATTATGGAGCGTTAATTATGGATGCTCCGATCGACTGGCCACCAATCAGTAAGAACTGACTTCTGTTAAAAACGAAACAAAAAAATGTCATCAGCATATGCTGATGAATCCCTTTGAAAGCAGACAATAAATGCACTTTGTCCCGTGCTGCAGTAAGAATCAAAACTAGTCTGTAAAACCTCAATGGCTTCAGTTTGATCGCTTGCCACAGACTCACAGTATCAATGCCAGTTTGATCACTCCCTTACCAAACCTATTGCCGTTTCATTTTTCTTGCATCTTTGTTTACATGCGTTGCCTAGCTGTCACTTGCAGCTAGCTAGCTAGCTAGTTTTCCACCTAGCTTCTGGTCTTCGGACTTCATATATGATTTTTTGTTACCACGGTGACATTGTTTAAAAAACAATCAAGCGATGTGGTTAGTTTTAATCCTGGGGGGAGGAAGTAGCTACAAACTAATCATGTTCATGGGATTTTTATTGAGCAATTTGCAATCTTGTCGTAGTACTAATTATGTCGTTCTCTCATAACACTATTTGTGTATTGTTATTTAATGACCATAAGAGTGTGCCCGGCCTTATGATGGTGATACTATCACAGGGTTCTCCCATCTCCCCAGCTAAATTTTGAATAGCTCATAAGCATATTTGCTTGCACTTTTAGTCTTTTTTTTTTTTTTTTTAAATTACAACTATTTCATTCAGACTTTATGCTTTTATATAATGACAAATGACCACAAAATAGCATGAACAAACTGGCCACACTGTTGTGAGTGAAGATTTGCTTGGAAAATTACAGTCTTGCACAATGTAAATGTTGCCAGTCGTAAATAAAACACTAGTAGTTGACAGCTCTTACTGTGATGAAAGTTAGACCCACAAACACACACAATATTTTAACTCTATTCCATTCTAATATTACAAATATCCTCTTGCTAGCAAAAAAGGTGTGTTCTTTGGCAGGTCACCTGTCTCCAGTTCTTTTTCTCAGGTGTGTAAAACTCCAGGCCCAACAGCCCTCCTCGCACCATGCTCAGCCAGTTCACATACACCACATCCTCTGCATCCTGGTCCTTGTGACCAAAAATACTGCGACACACAACAGTGTAAACTAATGGTTAAAAACAATTCGGTACAAACAAAGCTAAATGTATATTAGATGACCCACCGGAGCACTTCCTTGTTGAGACACAGATAGAGCCCGACACACTCCGCTCTGCATTCTTCATAGGAGGAGGCAATAGTGGAGAATTTACTGTCCCAAGTCTCACTGTCCTGGTACCAACTGGAAACCTAAAAATGTGAACACACACAATTAGGAACAACTACACTGCAACTAAACCCCAAATTACAAATGTGCATTATTTGAGGAAAATGCAGGTTTAAGACGCTCACCTGCTCGCCTGTTTCTGGGTTGGTGACTTTGCTCTGGTCAAAGTTGAACTTGCCCTTGTCATCCTGTGGAGGCGCGCACACACAACTCACAATTACTTACGCATTGTACTTGTTAATTATATTCGAATATGCTTTGTTTTACTGACCTGGATAAACAACTTGCCGCTGCCGTGGCCCAGCAGTTCATGAAGTCCGACCTGCACCTCAAATGATGGACTCTTCCACTTGATAAACAAATCCTGACATGGACACACAGTTAACACTTTTTGCAGGTAGATTCATACGTACAATCAATAGCTTGTGTGTCTCACCTTGTCCTCTTCCTCCAAGAAGGTAAGCTTTTCTTTCTGGGTAGCGTAAGCCACAGCCAGCACGTTTCCTAGTGACACATTTTTAAAGCCCTCGGATTGTCTGATGTCATCATCTTTAAATGGGAAAAAAAAACAACACACTGACGAGTGAGATAAGTTAAACAAATCAACACGAATGATGATGGCGCCATGTATACAGTTTGGGATGTTGATGCCAGCCGGAATTCCGCTGCCGGCGAAGGTAAGAACGTCGAGGGAGGTGAAGTCCGGTTTGAGGAAAGTGTCCTTCTCAAACTCCCTCGGCCAGGGAAGGTCAGGAAGCAGCACTTCTGCCGAGCTCACAAGTTTGGCAAAACGCTCGCTCATCGCCTTGTTTACAACCGCCACGAAACCTCAAGAGATGACACAGCAGGTAAGTATAAGGCAGCAGAAAGACCGTTTGGATCAAACCTACCTTCAAATTCTCCTCTGGAGCCAAATGGGTCTCTGTAGCTCTCAATGAAGCCAATGTAGCTAAAAAATGTAAAAGAAAAGTGAGAAACATTTATACACTCCTAAATATTGTAATAATTTGCATTGTTTAATCTTAAGGGTGTTCTAAATATTTTTAGATCCAGCCATACTGTTGTGTACCGTTTTATTATATATATAAATTAAACGCTTTTGCCATTGCTCTTGTGCCTTTTCCAGAAATAACTTTCTTCCAACTTTTATATATGGGTCATATTGTCATATGCTACTTTGGCATGTGCAAAACAGCCTCATAATTATTATTATTTTTTTGAAAGATCTATAGAGACTAGTTAGAAAGGTGCAGTGTTTTTTGTATTTCTGGTCCACCATCTACATTAAAATGGAATTCACCTCTCCACAATCGGTCCCTTGTCTTTGATCCAATAGCGTGAGCCTTCCTTGTGGGCTTCCACAGAACCAAAGGTGAAGCTTTTCCTGTACTCCTCTAGCATCTTTTTCTGGTTGTCATTGGCAGCATGGGCCTACAAATTCAAAGCCAGGAAATGTGTAAATTATGGTCGTCAATGCCTCATTCACAGACAAAACCAAATGAGAATAAAATAAGAACATGCATTCTCACCTGAGCCTTCTTAAGGTAAAGGCAGACCCTCTCCATGAGGGCAGCATAGTCCCCCCTTTTCACAGAGAAGTCTTTGCCCTCAAAGGTGAAGCATCCGCAGGAAGATTCACACTCTCCATCCACCGTACAATCTATGGAGCAATACCCATCGTACATTACATAATAATACACTGCTCAAAAAAATTAAGAGGAACACCAAACTTCTGGGATATTGATCTGGGCAGTTAAGTAGTGGAGGGGGTTGTTTCAGTTTCAGCGGCTTTGTTGTTAATGAAATCAATAACAGGTGCATCAGCGGGGCAACAATGAGACAGACCCCAAAACAAGAATGGTTTTACAGCTTGAGGCCTCTGTGATATTATGTTAAGGTCTATCCGGCACCGCCAGGTTGCTCCTCAGACTGTCCAGGAGCTCAGTGATGCCCTGGTCCAGATCTGGGAGGAGATCCCCCAGGACACCATTTGTGGTCTCATTAGGAGGACGTTGTCAGGCATGCGTACAAGCACGTGGGGGCCACACAAACTAATGAGAATCATTTTGAGTTGCTACAAAGACATTTTGGCAAAATGGATCAGTCTGCTGCATTTTCATTTATTTTTGGGGTGTCTTTTACTTCTCCCCTCTATAGGGTGATCATTTTCATTTCTATCAAATTATGTGGCATCATTTTGTTACTAATACATCACCTACTTATCAGGAAAGATATTCAAGCTCATTTTCCCCCCCGTTTAGATCTGATGTGTTTTCAAAGTGTTCCTCAAATTTTTTTGAGCAGTGTACTAATTATAAGATTACTCTTACAGCAAGCACACACACACACACAATGGCTTGCCAAGAAAACACATACCAGAGAAAGCAGCCAAAAAAACCCCAAGACAAAGCAAGACGTAAATCTACAGTATTCGAGCTGCTTTTCAGCAGGGGAGAGATCTTTTAGAACAAAAGGTTTCAAAAACTGACTATTCTCATACTCTGAGCATAAAATTGTTCCCAAACTTCTAAATAAAATACATTTGACTTTACACTCATATTACCCAATATAGTAAATATAATAAGAGAAAATAAGCCAGTTAAAACACATAACTTGACACTACAAAACACTGTGGTGTTTCGGGCATGCCCAGTCGGGAGAAGGCCCCGGGGAAGACCTAGGACACGCTGGAGGGACTATGTCTCACAGCTGGCCTGGGAACGTCTTGGTGTCCTCCCGGTGGAGCTGGAAGAGGTCGCCGGGGACCGGGAAGTCTGGACTTCCCTACGGAGATTGGTGCCCCCGCGACTCGGACCCGGATAAATGGAATGGAAAACACATAACTTGTGCTTGTGGGTGTTGCAATAAATAAGTTCCGGATGTGTCAAAAACAAGAAGTGACATTAGGTGTTCAGAGTTTAAGCTTTTGCATGACTGCCGCAACTGTAGCACCATGTTATTATCATTAATTATGATTATTACGTTAGTATTATCGTGCCTGTTGAGAGAGAATTCAAAACCTGCAATCAAGTCTAGTGCGCGTATGTTTCACCGAACATAAAGTAACATAACTGACACCTACTGAGCGTGGAATACTAAATGACAATTTGAATGCATTTACATTATGTTTGTAATGTCTTATTTTAGTTCATTAAGCCATGTTTAAGCTTGGAAATGGAAACAAATACGTAAAATAAGCTTTAATATCCATATTTTTTTAGTCACAATAGGCCATACCATGATTTATTAATTCATATATTTTTTCAAAACTGTGAGAGTGAAGCTGGAAACTTCAAACCTTGATGTAGCGAGGGACAAGTGGACTTGCAGCTAACTTATGCTAGCCAGTGTTGCATTTCTTGCTTGTTTAACTTGGAGCAAAGCAGTGATAGCAACTTTATATTGTGTTTTTTTTTTTATTATTGAGTGAAAATGTTACTCCACTTTATTGGCAGTACTGACCTTTGTTGACAGCTGAGGCCAAGCGCACCTCATAAGAAGTTTTCTCGCCGTTTTCCCTTTTAAAGAGCCGGGTATTGTATGCAGACAGTTTCTAAAGCAAACAGAACTGAGACTTACCAAAAAAAACAAACAGTACCCGATATCATTTCACTTTCCCACAGTGATGACTTAATTTTGAGTCTTTTCTGAGCCTTTCACACAGAACCCTTCAGGCTTACCTTTGAGTAAAGGAACTTCTGTGCCAGCTCAGCATCTTCTAGGCAGCAGTTTCCTGAGAAGTATGTAGTAATTCCCTGAGGAAAAGAACAGAGTGACCACTTGACGAGCTTAGGCAACATGAGTCTGTATATCACAACCTTGTCCTGAACATCACTTTCATTAAAAGCATCTACAATGTAGCCTTTCAAAGCCTAACAAGCTCCCACCTTGTCGCCAAGTCCTAGCTGTTTCTGTTTGTCCTGCAGCGAGTCAATGAGACACGAGCAACTATCCCAAAGAGCCCCCATCTCAGCAGGCTCATCCTGAAAAGCCTGACTGGCCCTCACCAGAGCATCCAACTTATCCTGAGGAGACACGCCAAAGACAGATGCAAAAAAATGTATCATGCATAATAATAATGGCGTGTTTCACAACAATTGAAAGACCATATTAAGTCAGCACATGCAATGATTTAGGACACTCAAAAGTAATTTATACATTTGCAGAATGCACAATAATATTCAGACCTTTGGTAGATTTGGGACAAACTTGGTGTCCCCAAAGGATTTGTAGTTTCCCATGTTGGCGTAGAACCCTGCTACATACACCAAGAAGGCCTAACAAACAAGACACAAAATTCATGAAGCACAACAAAAACTGTGTGCGATAAAAGGCGGCGTACCTGGTACTGCTCCAAGGAGAGCCCAACTGCTCTCGCCACATGTTCCAGCTGCGCTGGTGTCTGCTTCCGAAAGATCCTCTGCAGCAGAACAAAAATTGTGGGCGACTCCGGGGATGTTTGCAGGAGGACTGCGAGGCCTCCATACCTTAAAAGACAGGGGGTTGTAGTTCTGGTGTATTTGCGTAATCTTTCTGTGCATGCGGTCCAAGCTTGATGACGTACCATGACGCACGTGACAAGTAGTGAGCGTACATCTTCTCTCGAGGGGAGAGTAAGCGGAAGGCTTCGGTGCAGCAAAGAGCGGAGATGCCAATGTCATTTGGCAGGAAGTACTGAGAGTCCACCATCTTTACAATTTGAGGTTTTCACTGGTGATGAGGAATCAAACTGTGGGATGATGTGGTGTTCGGAAAATGAAAGATTAGACAGAATTGACACTAGTCTTCATCCATTTACACTCTGATGACCTTCACTGTTTTCTTTCTTTCTTTGCAACTTTATTATGTGTTTAAAGCCCTAATTCTGTACCATGGCTGGTTAATCTTGGACTTGGAGGAAACCTAAGTGATTGGTACAATCCAATCCCCACACTGTGTGGTGGTGAAAACCTGTTAATGGGAGCGCACGTGCGTGCCTGTAGAGGGATTGTAATGTGGATTCCACCCCCAAATAAGTCTTTAACTGCTGGTTTCCTGGATTTTTAGACAACAGTTACTGGTTTGTAATGTAATGCCAGGGTACACAGAAAGTAAAGCTCAAATTAAAGCTGGTCAAATAAAAGCATCGCAGTATCAGAGAAAAAGACAGGCTGATCTATTTATAAGTGTCCATGTGAAATTCTCAATGTGAGAATAAATTTTTTTTAGAAGTTTATCAAATAAATGAACCAATTCATTGTGGAAAAGTGTTGTCAGGTGACTCAACTGTTAATTCGCCACTTATCAAGCAACAACACGTCAGCAACGGCTCGATCGGTCAGCGTGCGCCCACACAAACCGGAAACGGAAGTCAGTCTCTTCCCCGAGTTGCAAACCCTTGATGAATGCCTGTAACTATTGTGCGTCACTGCAATGTTAAATATTAATATTAAAGATAATCAAGGCTCCAATGCGTCCCATATTCGGAATCCTACATGTGCTGAAAATGTTATTCAGTTCGGATAATAAGGTAATAAAGATGCAATTTTACGTTGTTGTGAATCACCCTAATGATTGTTGTCAATGGTGAAACAATAGGGACAGCATATCTCGAAACTTTTACCGTAACTTCACTCAAACTGCAGTTTGTGAAGTGGGTTACATGCGAGATTAAAGGTATTTTGACGCTATACATAATGAGATAGATTACACGCATGGCACGTCTCAAAATGAAACAAGCATTCATAGCGTTTACATTATGGGCGTTCCTGACATAAATCCACAACTTATACTTAACTTAAGTCACCACCTTAACGTCTTTGGAATCCGAAACTCCATTCAACGTCTAATTTACTCCTGTGGTGAACAAACATAATAAGCAACCGCGTGTTACCTTGATAAGCAGGACAGCTACGGCTCACGTCAAACTGCAGTCTCATGCTATCCACTTCCTGGGTATATTACGCGCAACCCCGCCTCTCAACCAATCACAGATTACGAAATTGTGACGGACAATATATTTGACCAATCACGTCGGGGCTGTAGGGATTTTTTTGAATAAATTTCCTAGCAGACGCGAAGAAATTACTTTAGCATCATTAACATATTTAACATATACATAGACATGCGCAGCCATATTAGGTGGCTGTTCATGTTCGTAAAAGCGATCCACGTAGCAATACAATGTGGATTTATGCAATAATTATTAATAAAATAATAATAATTGTGTCGGATAAAGACGCCATGGGTGATAACTAGAGGTTTTCCAATAGACATGTTCAATTAAATTATTATTTCACTGTCTTTAGTAGCTCGACAGCTAAGGCTCACGTCAAACTTGAGTCTAACGCTATCTACGTCCTGGACCTATTCATCGCAATCCCGCCTTTTAACCAATCACAGCCTACGCATTGTGATGGACAATATATTTAACCAATCATGCCGGGGCTGTAGTGAGGAAATTACTTTAGCGTCGTTAACATATTAGCATATACATAGACATGCGCAGCCATTTTAGATGGCTATTCATGTTCGTAAAAGTGATTCATTTAGCAATACAATGTGGCTTTATGCTAGAAGTAATACAATAATAGTTGTGTTGGAAAAAGACGTCATGGATGAGAACAAAATGTACGTAAATATATTCAGTTAAAGCTTTTTCAATAGACATGTGAATAATGTCACTGTCGTGTGTGTGTGTGTGTGTGTGTGCGTGGAGGGGGGGGGGGGTATTTAAAATAGTTGAAATCTATCATTTAAAATTCCTTAAAACGGATAAGCCGAAAGGGAAAAGAAGCCCAAATACACCAAACTGTCTCTCGTACTCTTTTTGAACCACGACTACAGATTATCGCCACCTGCTGATTTGGAAGAGAACACGTTGAAACCCCCTGCTCGTTGGAATTTGACGTGACACGAATAATGTCATATAATATAATACATATTCTGCATAATGAGCAAAACAGTTACTGCCCACATTACTCTCGCAGAGACGCCCCAGGGACACTCGAACCCTTGTCGCGTGAACGTGACGTATGCATTTTTCTCCATTGCATCCCATGAAAAGTTTTCACAGTTTTCAGATTTGTGCTGCTGACTCTGCTTCGTCAGGGCGGGTCGGGAAAGAGAGAGAGAGTGAGAGTGAGAGAGAGAGAGAGGAAATGCTTCCACTTGTCTCTTTGTGTCTCCCGCACTCCCTTCCCATCTCCCCGTCCTGGCTGCGTGCGGTGAATTCAAGTGAAAGAGGGAAACATTCACAGAGGGAGGAGACTCTGCGGGTGGGGAAAGGAGGTGGCGAAAGGACGGCGTCTCGCAGGGTATTTATAGCCGGGCGGGATGCGGAGATAGGCGGTGAGGAGAGAGGGAGCTCCTAGACACAATAAAGAAGAGGAGGACAAAGAGAGACGATGCTGAGGAGGAAGAGGAGTGTGTCGTTCGGTGGCTTTGGGTGGTGAGTTGAGCGTTTTGGGCCTTTTGTTGACAGCAGGGATGTTCACTTGTCTGTCCTCACTAACTCTTCTCTGTCAGGGTCTTTGAGTTCATTTCCAGTTGTGTCGCAATGACATCACATCGACATCACAACATCATCACGATAGCATCTGCTTTTGGGATGGGTACGCCTTAGAGTGCATTCATCCCCATAACTGTGCTCTGGTCTTGGATATGACCGTTTTCCTATAACTGTAGTCTTTCCGAAAGTTAGTTGGTACCCAAAATAGTTGAACATGAAACATTGAAATATTTTACCTGTAGTAAACAATGGAAATGGATTCCCTCGGGATCACTAAAAATGGATAGATTCATCTAATTAATTTTCTAAAGAAATTGACAGTATTTTATTAAAACAATTAATTATAATGTTTTTTTAACCCACCAATCAATCCATGTAGTAATCTATGTTGTTGCCATCATAAATTATAACCATTACCACTGTATGTGCAATATTTTCCATTTAATTAAATTAAATGAAGTTGCATTGTACAGTTTTAACATTGTTGATTGTCATATATGCATTATAAATAATAAATATATATTTTTACAAGGGTAAAGAAAATGAGTGAACCCCTCTTAATATGTTGCGCAAACAATAAAACACTAAAAAAAAGACAAAGGCATAATGCACTTTTGCAAATTGTCGCACAAATGTAAAAAGAAGTAAACCGCAAGGCAGTGGTTTTCAAACCAGACCCGGCGTTATCACAGGCTACCACGGACACTTTTCACTATTACCATGTTTTTCTTGCTTGGGGTGTGATGAAAATCATTTTATCACCAAAAGGGGGGCACTGCCATAAAAGTTTGGGAACCACTGCCTTAAGGTAACGTGATGCGAGTTGAACGTTGAGGCTTTGCCCTGTTCCATCGTTACACACGAGTGGTGTCCTGCCTCGTTCATGACTCCTTGATACTACCCCCAAAGCTCGAAAATTGCCGTGTTGGTGCAGTTCATACAGAAATGTTCCACAGGCGGTTAAAAAGGTGGAAAAATAGTCTAAAATGGCCTTAATTCTCCCTCTGAAGGCTGACAATCCCTGGGCCAATTTCAACCTTTCCATTTTTAGTTAGTGGGGTTTATAATGAACAGAGACATGGAACAACATTTGGGGAAATGCCAGCTTTTCCAGGCAGTGCGAAGGCTGAACTAATCTCACTGGGGATATTTTTGTCACCTCCAGCAGCAAGTTAGCAAACAATTAACGGAGGCGGAACTGTTTTGATGCTAATATTTGCTGCAGCTGCTTAATGGGGGCTTTTGTATTTTCAGCAATCAATGGAACAAACAGTAATTTACAGCTTGGTGAGAAATAATTGGTGTTTTACCAAATTGATGAGACAGCTTCAAACAAGTGATGTTCATGGGGGGAAACGCTGCTGTAGTTAATAAGAAGCATGTGGTGTTCCAGGGATTTAGAGTTACTGCACCAATACAAAATCCTGCTCTCTGTTGACTGCAGAAGGTTGTTAACTTAGAACGTTACTGTAATATTTATTGTGTTATTCTTTTCCGCTGCCTCCGCTCCACCTTGCTAAAGTTTTTGAGGAAATCTATTTTGATTTTTTTGATTAGTGCTTTTAAATAACAAACTCATTCGTTCTGCTTTAAATGCAAAAAAAAACCGTCTAGTCCAAGCACAGGCAAACTTTCTGAATCGCGGTCCACAGTGGGTTAAAAAATGTGGTGTCTGTATATGGTGGTCATCTAACATAACAACATACTTTCTCCCGTTGCAACGAAACGAAAACACCTGACAACACATGACAACAAACGAAGCCCATATGAGTTTAATTTGTTGGCAGCACAATAAAGTAGTTATTGTTATCAAGAAACCGTGGAAATATCAGCTTTTTAATTGACCTCTCATAAGCTATTTTTGTTGTTTTCATTATATTTGTCAAAACAAATTTGACTTTAGACGCAAGGTGGCTGACTGGGTAGCACGTTGGTCTCACAGTCAGGAGGTTTAGGGTTCGAATCTGCGTTGGGCATCTCTGTGTGGAGTTTGCATGTTCTCCCCGTGCGTGCGTGGGTTTTCTCCGGGTACTCCGGTTTCCTCCCACATTCCAAAAACATGCATGTTAGGTTAATTGGAGACTCTAAATTGTCCATCGGTATGAATGTGAGTGTGACTGGTTGTATGTCTTTGTTTGTCTATATGTGCCCTGCGATTGACTGGCGACCTGTCCAGGGTGTGCCCCGCCTCCCACCCAAAGTCAGCTGGGATAGGCTCCAGCATACCCGTGACCCTAATGAGGACAAGCGGTATAGAAAATGAATGAAATTTAACTTTAGTTGTACCAGACGTTAATATGAATAAGAAACTGAAGTGGTCTAAATTTTTTTTCTATGACTGTACATCAAGTACAGCCATATAATTGCCATAACTGACAGCCCAATTTGGGTTCCGTACCACAGTATGGAAAACCTTGGTCTTTGATAATAACACTGTGCCATCCTTAATGACTTATTGTTGATGTTAGACAGCTTTCAGATATATTTGCTCTTCGGTGAAAAACATGTACTGTACCAGTAATTTGACATACCTCGAAAACACAATTTATTCACACACGTCATGTTCTAAATGTGATTTTTGGTCTTTTTTGTGTGAACAGTTTTCTTAAATCGCAAAATGTAGAGATAAATGCGTTTTGTTTGAGCAAAAATGGATCACTATCTGCCTCTGTCACTTGAGGACATCTCAGAGAGATCAATGTAGGAAAAACTAGAGTGTGGAAACTTTTACACAAACCTTCTAACCAGCCCTCCTTGCCTTCTACACCTCCCTCTTTCCTTCTATACTTCCTTACCTTATCTCTTCCATACCATATGTTCTCCCCCTGCACCATTTCTCCCTGTTCCCTCTCACTATAGCTTCGTTCCTACGTTGTCCACATCGGAGCAGAGCTAATAGAGTTGCATTATTCAATAATGCAGGAGCAGCTTCAGGGAAACAGATGATGTAGTCCATTTACAAACAGCCTACCTGCGCCCCCATATGCTCTACTGCTTGTTTGATTTAATCTCTCCGTGAAAATGAAATACTTGCAAAAAACGTTAGTCTCACACACCATGAGGTACATGTGCACAATCTAATGAGATTTAGTACAGGAAGTGTGAATGAGTGATTACGATTGCATCAAAAGTTTACCATATATTGCCCCTCTTGTGTGGCTAAATAAACCAAACTGCATCTTGTTCGCGTGTCAATGTCAAACTAAAGTGTTAATGTTTACAGCTGAGTTAAATATCCAACACTGGGGATCAGTTGTGTAACATTATTTCCATTTGCCACATGCAAGAAACCTACAAAGACAGATGCTCCAGAAGTGGTAGAAGTTTTGGAGTTCAACCATGATGTTCCACATTCAACAAAAAAAACCTTAATTCCAAGGTGTGATGATAACCACAGAATCAATACATAATATGACAATAACCTTGCAGATGCTAACATAAATAGCACGTTGAATTAATTAAAAAAGTGAAAATATTACCTAAAGCATTGCCTGTCTGTTAATAAAAGCCACATTTTGACCCTGGAACTGGAACTGCTTTATTGCAATGGGAGAAACAGATCGTGTTCAACTAAAAAAAGTGTGGCGATAACCATAGAACCAGAAATTAGACATACGAAAGCATCTGCCTGCTTTGTACAGAATAACCCGTACAATTAGTAACAATAAAACAATTTTACTCGACTGATGCCAACATAAATAGAAATAGAAAAGTCCACTTTAGTCACAGTCCAGAAATAGTTATTGCCAGACAACCACTTTAAGTGATGAGTATTTTTTTTACATTAACAATAACATTTGTGTACAGGTTTTCCTCTGTATAAATAATTGAGTTTGAGTTCTTCTGACAGTCTCAGAGAACAACAATTTGACAACATGATCCTGGGCTATTGTTTACTTGTTAACTTAAATAAAACAATGGAAAGAACCAAAACAAATATATTTTTTAATTATTTCCTGCTTCTCTTGTTTTATTGCCATATTTGGTCTCCACTTCTTTGTGTGATTTAATAGGGAGGGTAAAGGCACAGGGGGGTGCAGAACAACAAATAGTGCTTTTATTGCTTCACACCTCCGCACTCACACCTCTCCTCCACTCTGGCTGCTAAGGTTAATCGAGTATGTGGATGTTAATATGTCCTTCGCACCTCCAGCTTGTCTTAATGACTTCCATCCCTGCGTCATTGAGTGTATGAGTGCAATTTACCCTAACTGCATGTCTCCTTCTCCCCGCAGGATTGACAAGTCTTCCGTCAGTGCTTTGAGAGCTCGGTGAGTGACGCAACAACTCCAACCTCCATGTTATGTAGCAACAAAATAATATTTTATGGTTATTACAAATATAAAATACCAATATGTAAGTTTTCTGTTCTAAATCAATGAGGAAAAATTGTCATTTGCTTTAGATCCACTCCAATTTGTCTTTTGGCATTCCCTCTTTCACATATTTGCAGATTTCTTGTTATTTTTAACTTGTTTTTTTATTGTACCTTTAAAGAAAACAATTCAATAGCACTGGAAAACGAGTGCTGCAGCAATGTTTGCAGCAGAGGGCGCTGTCTCACAACTCAATTCACTCAATATTTTACAGCAGGAAGATGCTTTGACACGTACAATACTGCCTACTCTATGCCTGTAATTGATTTTTAATGTGTAAACTGAAGTTAAAATGTGTTTAATACCTAGCGGAACAAATCAGAGCCCGGGGCAAATGACTGGGCTCTTTAAACCCAAATAATAAAGTTTTTAAAATGTTGATGTCCTTCAAACAGACATGAAGTATAACAAACCAAGAGAACAACAAAAACGGGTTGTGCTGGCTGGGTTAGAGTATCAAAATAGACATTTTTAAGGTTTATTTAAGGTGTTTGTTGCCGTTAGTTGCAGTTTTTTGTCATTCGTGGGTGGGTCTTGGAACTAACTTGCAACTAACAATAGTTTTCTAAATCGATTAATATGAATCTTGATGATTTAATTAATTGCGTAATCTAATCTGCTAGACCTCAGCTGGACCAAAGCGATTTGTTTTGCCTAAAACACAAAGATAATAGGTCTGTTTTTGTGAGGTTGAAATCAGAGGATATTTACATTTGAAAATAAAAGGAAATGATTATTGGAATGCCAAAATTGTTGTTGATTAATTATATAATTGATTAATCTTTTAGTCATTGGTTAATTGTTGCAGCTGTAATTTAAACATAATTCCTGTGACTCGGAATCTAATGTAGCTCAGCATCAATTGTTCCTTTATCCTCCCCAGATCCAAAAAATTAAAGTACACTTGGAGTTTTGATGAAATAATTGTCTTAGGTAATGTTTTTTTTTCTTTGTTTATTTTTTTGTGAAAATCCTAAATGACATCTGAAGAATTTGTTTATTCATTTTGATGAAAGGAACAATATATTTTTGTTTACGAGAAAACAAAGTAATGATTTACAATGCAAAGCCAAAACCAAAGCCAAAAAACGGTACTACAGATGCTGTATGCTTTAAAGAATGTTGATGTAAAAGTACAGGGAAGGTCAGAGTTGCATTGTGTTTTTGTAGCTCTGGATAAAGCTTATTACAGGGTGCCCAGAGAGAAACTGTGGTATCATACGAGGCAGTCTAGAGTGGCAGAGAAGTATGTTTGAGCGGTGCAGGACATGTACAAGGACTGTAAGACAGTAGTTAGGTGTGCTGTAGGTGTGACAGAGGAGTTCCGAGTGAAGGTGGGACTCCATCAGAGATCAGTTCTGAGCTCCTTCTTGTTTGCTATGGTGATAGACAAGCTGACAGACAAGGTAAGAGGGAAATCTCAATGGACTATGATGTTTGTTGGCAGATGACATTGTGATATGTAGTGAGATCAGGGAACAGGTGGAGGAGAAGCTAGAGGGGTAGAGGTTTGCCCTGGAAAGAAGAGGAATGAAAGTAAGAAACAGCAAGACGGAGTACATGTGTGTAAATAAGAGAGAGCCAAGTGGAAAAGTGAGGTTACAGGGAAAAGAGATAAAGAAGGTGAAGGATTTTAAGCACTTAGGGTCAACAGTCCAGAGCAAAAGAAAGTGTAGAAAAGAGGTGAAGAAGTGTGTGCAGGCAGGTTGGAATGAGAAGAGAAACATGCAAGGCGTGATGTGTGATAGAAGAGTTTCAGCTAAAATGAAAGGAAAGGTGTACAAAACTGTGGTAAGACCAGCGATGTTGTTTGGTCTAGAGACAGTGCTGCTGAAGAAAAGACAGGAGGAAGAACTGGAGGTAGCAGAGATGAAGATGCTGAGGTTCCTTTTAGGTGTGACCAGGATGGACAGGATCAGGAAAGAGTACATCAGACGGACAGACAGAGGAAGACCAAAGAGGAGGTTAATGGATGTAGTGAAAGAGGACATGAAGGTTAAATGGAGGCAATTGATTTGCTGTGGCGTTCCCTGAAGGAATAAGCCGAAAACAAAAGAAGAAGAAGATTTACAATGCAAAGCAGTTTATTTTTTGTCAACATTTTTGATATTCCGTTCTTCCAGTTAATTAACATTGAACAAGAAAAAAACCACTGCATTTAAACACAGTTACTACATAGTCACTGCACCGTGGAATCGTGTGATCAGGTATTGACTAGTCACCCTAGAAGGAAAGGCTGTAGGCGGACGTGTAGAGCTCCACATCATGCTCTCGTGTGCCACGGAAACTGTACACTGCCGGCTTGTGAATGCCTTTGGATGGAGCGGACCTGTCAACAGCTCAGTGAAAATACAAAATGCATGAACAATATCTGCATTCACAATACCAGAAACCCCAACGACACCACAAAAAGTAGCTACATTGGTCTCTAATCACTTTTCTTCTGCATGCTTTTAACTACATAGACTTTAGACGGGGACTGCATCCATCCATCAGGCGGGGTACACCCTGGACTGATCGCCAGTCAATTGCAGGGCAGACAAACAAAAATTTATGGGCAATTTAGAGTCATCAGTTAACCTAACATGCATGTTTTTGGAATGTCGGATGAAACCCACACACGCTCATGGAAACTCTTCACAGAGATGCAATGGAGATTTGAACCCAGGCTTTCCAAATCTCTTGAGTGTGTGACCAACATGCTAACCACTCAACCACCATGGTGCTCTAATGAGATAAAACCAAGAAGTGTGGAAAAATGCTGTAGGGAAGAAATGAAAGGAAATAAAATCAGGCAGCTATTTGGTGACCTTCACACATGCATGATACTCTTTATTCATTGGCACACCCACTGTAGGTTTTTGGTGTGATAACAGTAAAAAATATATATATTTATTTTTTCAATATAATACAGACTACCGGGGCCTAGTGGTATCGAAACACAGGTCTTTTTTCATATAAAATGTAAACAATCACTTAGGGTAAGAGAGAGAGAGAATGGGGGGTGGGGTGGGAAAGAGTCGCCGCATCTCATCAGAGTGGGATGCTCAGTTACCGACGGCAACAGAACAATGCTGCATGATCACTGGTGAGTCTGGCATTCATCCTCATACGCCATCTGTGTGTGTTATTTTGTGACAGAAACGGTTATCCTTGTTCAACATTAACAAGACGTGTGCACGCTTTGAACGACATCTGTGTGAGTGATGAGTAAGTGTTTAAATGAGTGTGGCAGAAAAGCGAATGACATTCGTATCCTGCCAGCACAACATTGCATTGTTAGATAAAACTTGTGCGTGTTCCGTCATTTTTTTGAATAGAAATACCATAACACTTTTATGGTGGGGACATTTTGGCAAGACAAATACGAGGTTGAGCCCCCATTGCCCTATTTGACTGTCTGTGTGTGTGGTGTGTACTGTAGCTAGAGAGTAGACAGTCCGTTCATTTGGAAACATGAACAAGCAGTGTCTTCCCCCTGCTGCTGCTGTCATTGTTATTTGTTGTTTTCTTCTTCATGTGGTTATTTACTTGAAGAAATAATTTACCACCCCATGAAAGCAATCACCACCCCTTAAAAAATACCACCAAAGATCAGACAGCATGTCTGCAGAGGATGGATGCCCTTGCAGGTGGGGCATGCACACATGACAATGTGTGTGCATGTGTGCGCGCGCGCGCGTAAGCGTAAATGGCTGTGTTCCAAAAGTGACATAAGTATGTGTGCATGTGTGTGTGCATGTGCGAAGATGTGCATACTTGATGAAGGAAAAGCCTCAACAAGAACAAAAATATTAAATATGAGCATGATATAAAAATCAGTTATTGCAGTTCAAGTCATTCAGCAAAAACTGAAAATTAAAAATCTAAAATCAATTGTTGTTTTTGCAAAAACACTTCAAACAAGTAAAGTGGCATTTTGGATTATAAAATATTTGGGATTTTGGTACATAAGACTTGTTTATAAAATAATCAAAACATAATAATATAATAAAGAATAAACAATCAATCATTCAGTCGTTTATTCAATAATACATAATAAATAACAATAATAAGAATAATTATTATTCTAATAATTATAATTATAATAATAAAAGCCAAACAGAGTGCCTGGTAAGATAAAATATCTTGTTAGTCTTGACCTTCTTTTCTGTTATTACATCATTTCAGTTTTTGAATTCTGGAATAATTTTTTAAAATTTCCCTCACCTTTGGTGTTAACATAAAAAAATAACCAATATCAGGCAAGGTCCATCTCTCGGTTCTGCTTGTCATGCGATATAAGCTCACACGACCCATGTTGTCACTGTAGTCTCTTATGACTGCCGGGCCTGGACTTTGTCTTTCTTCGACCATCCAGTGCAGACATCTTCAGGATAGTTCCCATGTGCACTAGAAGCCATCATCCATTTTGTGGTAGTAGAAACCTACCATTTTGTGATCGCCAACTCAGCACTTCTCCGGACTGCCATTACTGATGCTCCCCTTCTGTCTCTTTTCAATCGATTGTCATCAGGCAAGCAACATGGCTTCGGGACACGTTTTATTGTAATAGTTCCAGTTGAGTAAACAGCGCCTCTGCTGGTTGCCGCCAAGTATTGCACTTCACCTTGCTTCAATTCCTTCAAAATTAATCAACAATCATTTCTACGCAATCTACCAAATTTAATCAATTAATCGATTATTATGACTGTCCCAAGGCTTTGGAGCTTGTGACAAATGTTAGGGGACATGTTGTTAACACATGGAGATCAACTGTGACACGCAGCTGTCTGTGCGATAATTAGCGTGGACTATAAATAAAAAAAGATTCTTGTATTTTTATATTGCAGATACAGTTCTTATTGTAGTTTGCAGTCGTGTACAACTGCAATAACGATGTATTTATTTGTTTAACGACACCAGAGTGCAAAGACAGATAGAATTATAATGCAGTACACTCCTATACAACTGCCAACTATGATGATAAACATGTTATTGTTATGTTTGTAAAGCCAGAAATGTTGATTATAGCTCAATAACACATGGTTCCTAATGAAGTGACCTCACTTTCACCCAAGTCCTAACTGTCATGACCATTTTTGATAAATACCAACCTGTACACTCTCTCTCACCCTCTCTCTTATATAAAAAGCCCATCACCATGTGACCTTTTCTCTCTCAGCAGGTCTCATGTCGCCAACCTCTCATCTCTTTGACCTTTTTGTTTGTTCATTGTCCTCACACAAAAAAAAATACACCCAAAATATGCTTCTGTCTTGTTGTTTACCCAACGAGGAAAATTATGTTTAGAACACATAAGCACACTTGTTTGATATTTTGATATTTCTCTTCTGGATCACGCTGCTCTCTTTCTTGTGTTCTTTTAGGCTTTAAAAATTTTCAGTTTGTATGAATGTGAGTGTGAATGTTAGTAAGTCTGCCCTGCGATTGGCTGGTGACCAGTCCAGGGTGTATCCCGCCTCCCGCCCGAACCCGCATACCCGCAACCCTTAATGAGGGTAAGCGGCATTGAAAATGGATGTATGGATTTGCATTTGTCCTTTGCCTGAACTCACTCAAGGCCATTGAGCTCCCTGCACGGCCGCCGGCTGATTCCTGGAATTGTCACATTACCGACACTACAAGTGGGAGGAGCAGACCAAACAGAGACATAAACTAACAACAGTTATTATCACCACTACTTGGAGTAGTAGTGATAGCACAGTACTATCCGAAAAATTAGAATATCAAGTAAAGGTTTATTATTATTTTAAGATAAAAGACAAAACCAACACATTTTATTGAGCCATTACACACAAAGTGACATATCTCAAGCAGTTCCTTGTTGTAACTTTGCTGATTATTATTTTCAGCTTATAAAAACCACAAACTCAGAAAATAAATTTGTTTAAGTTGCAAGACCTGATCAGCAAAATCCAAAGAAAAAAAGTGGAATATTTTGATTTGCATATTATTCGATTATATAATATGTCACATTCACCTTTTAAGTTGAATTGCAGAAATACAACAACCTTTTCAGGATATTCTAAATTTCTGGGTAGTACTGTAGCAGGGATGACCATAGTAATCAAAATGTCAAGTAATTAGTTATTAGGAGCGCTACCCATTGTATACAAAATGGAATGCACTGTTTTGGATGCAACTGGCAGAGAAGCCATTGATTCAATCTCAATTAGTTTGTGCTCTGAAGAAGAAGAACAACCTAAAATCTAACGCATGCTTCATTTTGTCCACTTTCATGCTTACACTTCTGTCATGTTACTGTGTTGTGGCTCTGCTGCCGCCTGTCTGACATTTTAGGGCACTGCTGTCCTGCAGAGGTGAAGCCGTCGGCACACACCCGCTAGCCGTCACTCACCAGACCTTTTTAAGCATGGCCGGATTGTACCTTGGACTTCATCCACTCTCTGTGCAATAACGCCTCGTTTCTTGCTTGTGCTTTGAAGTAACTTTCTGGTCACCATCCTTACCCGGGTTTTTGTGAGCAATTTCTATGCTTGGCGTTTCCAGCAGTGGCTAGTTCTTTGCTTAGTTCCTCTCTCTGCTTAGCATTTTTCAGCAGCTCTCTTACTGTTTAGCATTTTTTCCTGCCAGGTCTTTTTCCTGGCAGCGCTTTGTGTTTTTTTATGTGTGTGTGGCTTAGTCTATTCTCAGTTTTGGACTCTGCTTTTTCCTCACTTTTCTATTAAAACCCTTTTTGTTCTACGTTGGACTGTGTTGTGTCTACATTTGGGATCCAAACTCGGCTCACGCTGTTTTGTGACAACAGGAAAAACCTTGTTCTGTAGGCGCATAATTTCATAGTGTCCCACATTTAGGGCCCTTTGAGTTCTGCGTTAACGGAATCATGGACAAAATTGCGGAACTGACCAGTAACAACCGAATCTACTGAAATTTGCAGAAATTGGTATAATGTGAAGGAAATGTCGTCATCGTGAGGAGAAGGGACGTTTGTGTAGGGAGTTAATAACGCGGCAGACGGCTCAATTGTAGCGGAATCTCATGACAAACAAGATGACGATGACTTTAGGGCGGCCAGGATCAGCCGCTGCAAACTCACCGTTTGCGATTTGTTGCCATACTTTTAGTTGGAACAAATTTATGTACTCAAATGTTAAGTCTAAGTATGGAAGTGCACAATTGAAAACACAGCCTAAACCATGGGGAGCTGCATCCATGTTTACGACACTCCTATGACGACTCCTGATTGTTCTAGTCAAAACAAGACCCGCATTAAACAGGACCACAGAACATTCAGACTGTCTCCTGTTTGATTGAGTTTTTTTGTTACATAACATTTTGTCCACCCATCCATCCATTTTCTATGCCGCTTATCCTCAGTAGCGTCTCGAGGGTATGCTGGAGCCTATCCCAGCTGACTGCGAGAAGCTGGGTACACCCTGGACGGGTTGCGTAAAATTTTATATTCACAGTAATTCCTTGTGGGCCGCACGGTGGATGAATGGGTAGCATGTTGGCCTCACAGTCAAGAGGTTCTGGGTTCGAATCTCCGTTGGGCATCTCTGTGTGGAGTTTGCATGTTCTCCCCGTGCGTGTGTGGGTTTTCTCCGGGTACTCTGGTGTTTACTAGCTCAAGGTCACTGTCTCGCAGTGCTGCTACTTGCTCATGTCTGCCAATACGCACTTCAAAAATTCTCATTTTTTTGCATCACCCTGTTTTTTTTAAATTAAATAATAAATAAATGAAATGGGGTGCGTGGGTTTTCTCCGGGTACTCCGGTTTCCTCCCACATTCCAAAAACATGCATAGTAGGTTAATTGGCGACTCTAAATTGTCCAAATTGTCCATAGGTATGAATGTGAGTGTGAATGATTGTTGGTCTATATGTGCCCTGCGATTGACTGGCGACCAGTCCAGGGTGTACCCCGCCTCTCGCCCAAAGTCTGCTGGGATAGGCTCCAGCATCCTCGTGACCCTAATGAGGATAAGCGGTATAGAAAATGAATGAATGAATGAGTAATTCCTTGTTTATCCTGGTTAATTGGTTCCAGAAAGTCATAAGTAGATTTTCACAAAGTAAGATTCCTTATTTATAAATTTAATATTTTTACAGTCAGAGCATAAAAAAGTATTTACAACCTTCTAAATGTTTTTTTTTACATTATTAGAGTCCTGTGTACTTGCCACCTGCACTTGTAATAAACAATATACACTAGTACACATAGGAAGAGTAGAAGTAAATAAGCCGATTAGAGCTGTTATGTTTTATTGTCATCACCTGCTGATGTTTTCCTTGGTGTACCGGTTCGATATACCAGTGGTTTGTTTCTTCTTCAGGACATTCAAAATGGTTGTACTGTCAGTGACCAATGTTTGTGCGCTGGTTCTGATTGAGATTCCATCTCTTCTCAGATTCACGATTGCTTGGTTTCCACTCATAGACAGCTCCCCGGATTTTATGTTGTTTTCACTTCTAAATGCAGTCCACCCAGGCAAAACCTATCCTACCCATCTGAAACTGAGCCATGGGACACACCTGGGCAAGAAAACACACCTGTTCATGTACTTTTTCTCACATGGAAAATGGGAGGGTTCAAATAAAAAGACCTCTCTTTTAAGTTGTGCACATGAATCAGATGTAAATATCTGAAAATTAACAGCTGAAATGCTCCAAAACTCAAATGTTTTCAGTTTTCAGCAAAAACGAGAAAATGACCTCACTGTTCTGATACTTTTGCGGGTCACTGTAGCCAGTCAAAGGTTTGGATACATTTTCTAATGCTGGGTCCAAATCTACTGGTACTGGACAATGTACATAACAGAAAGCAAAATAATGCAGAAGACAGCAGTTTATCGCGACGAACAACAAAATAAGGAGTAAGAAATAAGAAATTGCTTTAGTAGGCACACGGTTTGGAAAACCTTGCACTATACTAAGTCAAGCGGTGATTGAGGTCAACCACTGGCCAGGTTTTTGTATCGTGTATTTTATTTGTGTATTTTTCCGCAGGAAAGGGTATTCTTTATCATGTCCAGTTCATCATACAAGGTGACAATGATTGTGTGACTCGCAAAGTCAGATGACTGATTGTAAATATTTTAAAAAAGATTAATCTGGAGAACCATAGCAGCTGCAATTATAATAAGGAGTCCAACCTGCCAGAGCCTGAGGAGATGGATGTTTTCTTCTGGCTGGCTGGAGGAGTTGATTACACTGTGGGTGTGTGTGTGCACTGTTGTCTTTCTGTGTTTGTGTTGTCTTGACACCTCTCCTGTAGAGACATCTTTTCTTTAAAAAGACATTTTGGCAAGAAAAAGCTTTGCAACCTGCTAAATGCTGTGTGCATGGGTGGTGTGTGCGCGCGTGTGTGTAACATGAATCTTAGGAGGCTCTGGGCAGATTGAAGTTCTATCTTTAGAGCCACACTCATCGTGCCACTGTGACAAATGTAATGATGATGATGTGCGATGCTTGGATAAATCAAATCACACACACACACACACACAGTGAGAAAAAAATCCTCATAGTTTGTTTTGAAGTAAAATTTACTTTTACCAAGTTTGACCAGCCCGCAGATTTCATTTCATATTTAAAATGACAATTTGGGGACACTCTAAAAACCATGAAGGTCTTCAAAAAACCCTCAGGCCCTCAAAAAACAGCAGCACTTGATTGAACAGAAGCAGTTTAAGACTGCATTTTTGTCCTTCCAGCAAACAGGAGCTCCTGGCCTCCTCCAATAGTCCCGATGCCGACTGCCCCCCCTCGCCGCCCCGTACCGCACCCCCCACCACCAAGGTAAGCCAACATTAGGACTCTATTCTAAATTATTGTAACACATTACCCTGAAATGGGTGACAATTGAACAGTTTGAGACCCATTTGTCTCCAGTCATTTGTGTACTCAGTTGCCATGGTGACACGTTGAGTGTTGACCATGTGACACAAGTGAATAATAGCGGATAATTAGCAACATTTCAAAGCCAATGCTGATTTCTCTCTACAGTCCACCCATTTCTTTGACATGATGGACAAGATGGAGGTAAGGATTTTTTTAAAATCATAGCAGTGAAGGAATGATTAAATGGAAATACTGGAGATATATGTGCCAAAAACCGCCAAAAAATGAAGTTAATACATTAACAACAAACCTGTCAATAAAATATAAGAATAAAATATTCATAAAATAAAATGTATTACTTAGAATTGGTATGATACGTTTAAAAAACAAGTATGCTGGTTAATGTTTTATGACTACAATAGGGATAGACTTTATGCAAATCTATATAAATTTGATATAATCAATGTTAATTAATTCATTTATTTTATGATCAATTTATTAATAAGGATATTAGATCTTGGAGCATTATATTAAAAGTATATTTCACAATTTCACAAAGAAAAACACCCTTCCTTATTCACAGTAGCTATCAACAGCAACTCAGATTATAATAAGTATGCATAACATAGTCAATTTGCTATTATTTTTTCTGCACGGAATATTAGATTTTTTTCTGGAAGAAGATCAAAGATAAGCTCATGAATCAAAAAGGAAAGATGTTGCAAGGACGGCATGGTATAAAGCTCTTACTGTATGCAGCAGCTTCCTCCGGCCGCCTCGAGGGTGCCGGCATAACACACGCACTCGCGCCAGTTATGTTTGTTGTCAGTTATTGATAGCAATTCGGCAAAGTTAGCAATTATTAAATGTATAGCTTTTGTACGTGTGTGCGTGTACATGAATACCAACAGCCGTGAGTGACAGACATTAAGTTATTTCATTCGTGCGGAATTTTTACGCAGTTTAATTAGTAATTGTAAAAAAATATATAGACTTTGTAGGATCATGTAGTAGTAGGATCATGCTGTGTTATGAAAGTCAATATATATACATATTTTGATGTTTTGGCTAAGTGACAGCACTTTCAGCTTTCACATACCTTTTGTAGTGGATCAATATGTCTCCCATCGCTATTATATAACTAAATCCACGCCAGAGTCTAACGAGCTGCTGTACAGGTTGAACACAACCTCCTCGCTCTCTGGAGACAAACAAACTGTGTCAGTTCTTATTTTCAAACACTCATTAGCCCCACTGCTAGCGCGGCTTATATGCGCAGATCAGAAAACGACAACAACTCGTCCAAGGTGACTGAACCTCGCCAGAGGCCCGCTTTTGAGAGATTTGACTAAAGCTGTCGTGTGTGATGCAGCAGGTTCCAGAAGCTGCGGAGATGAAGGCCGTCCCTCCGAGGCAAAAGGCACGTCAGTCAGTCTGTCTGTCCTCAAGCCCACCACCCACTTTAATTTACCCGCTTGTTATGTTCACGCTGGCCTGGTTTGTTTGAGTTGGTTTGTGTTTTGTATTACCGCATAACTGCAGTGAGACAAACTGCGCCGTCTCGTTCTTCATCTCATCGTCTGACTTGGCTTTTAAGGTCAAAGTGGAAACAGTGTATTTGTGACAGCTTTCTCTCTCTCGCTCTATCCTTAAACAGGATGACTACATTCCTTATCCAAGTATTGAGGAGGTGAGAACCTCTATTATGAATAACATTAAAAAAATAATGTTGCTTTCATGTAAGAGATGCTCCACTGTTTCTGTGTGGGTGTAGGTGTTAGAGAAGGGTGAGCCCTACCCTCAGGTCATTCTTCCCCAATTTGGAGGCTACTGGATCGAGGACCCAGGGCAACCTCCCCCGCCCGCGCCTCTTCCCACCTCCAAGGAGGAGGAGGAGGAGCAAGGAGCAGAAGGCCGGGATGGAGACTGGGGGTACCGCCTGGAAGAGACCAACGAGGCCGCACGGGCGTACAGGAAGTACTTCCTGGGCAAGGTGAGATTCCGGAGTTGATCGTGCCGCATTCGAGTTTGTGGCTGTTTGGTTTTGTTTAATTTTTTTTGAACATCCATCAAACATTACATTTTCAGAGTACATGTCATATTATTTGTATAGCGCCAAATCACAACAACACTCATTTCATGGCACTTTACAGTACACATGAAGGTCACAGACAGAGAACCAACTGAAACCCCACATGAACAAACACTTTGCGACAGAGGCAAGGAAAAACTACCTCTGGGGAAGAAACCGTTGGACAGACCCCAGACTCTGTGGCACGGCTGTCTGTCTTGACCGGTTGGGTTGATACAGTATATAAAAATAGTAGGGATAAATGGTAAATCAAGCCAGAAGTCTTAGACCAAGGAACATAGAGAAATGTCTCTCAAGAAGAAAAATATTTTATTCATAGTAAATGAAACCTTAAAACATGGCATTTAAGAAACAATGATGGAATTTTCATTTTTTGATGTCCTAAGTTCCAAAAACGTCGGAACTCCCTCTGCGCAGCTGTCAAGCTGTCACCCTTTTTATAAAACATTTTTATGGCTGTTGCCCGCTCCACTGATTCATGGTTACTAAAAAGTGGGTGTGTTTACTAGCTCAAGGTCACTGTCTCGCAGTGCTGCTACTTGCTCATGTCTGCCAATACGCACTCTAAAAATTGTCATTTTTTGCATCACCCTGTATTTTTAAAATTAAATAATAAATAAATGAAATTGGGTGCGTGGGTTTTCTCCGGGTACTCCGGTTTCCTCCCACATTCCAAAAACATGCATGTTAGGTTAATTGGTGACTCTAAATTGTCCATAGGTGTGAATGTTTGTTTGTCTATATGTGCCCTGCGATTGACTGGCGACCAGTCCAGGGTGTACCCCGCCTCTCGCCCAAAGTCAGCTGGGATTGGCTCCAGCATACCCGCGACCCTAATGAGGATAAGCGGTATAGAAAATGAATGAATGAAATGAAACCGATGTTATCATTAGAGGTTTAAAAGAACAGAATAAAAAACAAACGTATTTATTTTTTTAAATTCCAAATTAAATCAAATAAATTGGAGCACTTGAAAGTATTTTACGACATGACTGATTAAAATACTGTCGCTGTCCATTACAGGAGCATTTAAACTTCTCCTCTTGCAGCAGTGTGGGAAACCTTCTCCTGTCTGTAAGACATGAAGAAGACAATCAGCAGGAGCACCTTCATGTCATCATCCGGTATGCAAAACATGGACAAGACAGTTATTATTCCATACATTGAAAGCCTTGATTGACAAATGTGTCCCAATACTTTTGGCCATACATTGAAAAGGAGTTTATTGTATAGCACTTGGTGATGGTTGTTAGTGGGTCTGCTTTTCTGCTCCATGAGGTCTCGTGTAAAGACAATCTATCAGCACCTGTCCGTGACTGAGCTTCCAGATATCCCCAGTGTCCAAGAGCTGGCCAGGGTACACGTACACCCACACGAACACACGCACACACACACACACACACACACACACAGCACATCTATCGTCTAATGCCTGCGTCGGGTGGTCAAACGTGTTTCTCTATGTGTGTCCTTCCTCTTGCAGCTGCTGTGTGACGATGCAGCAGGTCTACGTTTCAGTCCTGTCCTCTACCCGAAGGTTAGATCAATCACTTTAACATGAATGACAGGTTGAGGGACTGACAGGACAGGGTTTTTTTTGTCCATTTCCTCCCCAAGGCATCCCAGCTGATCGTCAACTATGACGAGCATGAGGTGAACAGCACGTTCAAGTTTGGAGTCATTTTCCAACGCTTTGGACAGGTAAATCATGCAATACTTCATATATTATGGATAGACAGCTAGCTTGATACATAGCTGCATAAATAATAATAATGAAAAATTATACTGTATATAGTATTGTACATACAAAATGTTACACATCTACACTTACACAGCATCACTTCTTGGCAAAGCATCTTCCTGCTTGAAAATCATGAGTAAATTGACTTGTGAGATAGCACCCACTGGTGTATTCATATCTTAGCTGCAGCACGTTTTTCCTCTGCAGAAACCACTTTCTATTTAAGTTACTATTTAAAAAATCGTATTTTTAATTTAAGGCAGACAAAAAAAATGGGCAAATATGTGGGGGCACAAATAGGTAGACATCTACTGTTGATATTTTATCTTGTGGATCTCTGTCAGGTGTCTGAAGAGGAGCTGTTCAGAAATAACGAGGAAACGCCGGCGTTCCAAGAGTTTCTTCAGCTGTTGGGAGACACCGTGGATCTGCAGGACTTTAAAGGGTCAGTAACAGCATTCATCTCCTCTGTTCAGACACTGAATATTCACTTTGAAGGTTTCGGGGAGGTCTGGATGTGTCCCATGGCCAGACCGGTACTCAGTCGGTCTACACGGTCCACAGGCAGCAGGAGATCATGTTCCACGTCTCCACCAAGCTGCCCTTCACCGAAGGAGACACCCAGCAGGTAAGAAAGGACTCATTATGTAAACATATGACTCACAACTGGACAAAGAATGTTGATTGAATTGTTTGATTTGTCTTCAGCTCCAGAGGAAGCGCCACATAGGGAATGACATTGTAGCTGTGGTGTTCCAGGAGGAGACCACACCCTTTGTCCCCGACATGATTGCTTCCAACTTTCTTCACGCCTTTGTGCTTGTGCAGGTGGAGGATCCATGTTCCGAGAACACAACATACAGGGTACAGAAGAATATACTTCTTCTTTTACATGCTTGTTTGCATAGACTCGTGGTGTTCCTCAGAGCTCCTTTTTAGATCCTTTGTCATTGCTATTTATTTTCTGATTACCTTCATCACTAAGAAATGTCAAGTTGGCAATATTCCACCTTGAAATGTAGTATCAGAATCCTGTTTTACACACATATGATGACTGGAGGTAATCCTAAATATGCATACAAGAAAATCTGAAGATCTGGAAAAAAAATCAATATCCTTGCTGTTTATTTGCTGTGTTTTTTGTCTTTTTTTGCATTTGATTTTCCATAACCCTATTCAGCCACAATCTGTAAAAGCAGGCTTTAGTTTGCCTTTTTTCATTGTCACTGTTCTGTGTAAATGGCACCATCGCAGAATGTCAACCTGCATTATTTGATATATTTCACCTTCAAACATTTTTCCGGCATTGCCGTATACACACAACCCAGAATAGTGTGTTGTCATTGTGCGAAGTAAGTCTCGGGTGTTAAATTTTGCACCATTTGTATTATGGAGTGCCATTGCACACGTCAGGCATTGCCCTGCCTCATTTGCTGCTCTGATTCTATTAACTTCATCCTCCCTTGCTGCACACAACAGTAGCAATATCTCACCTCACTGGGTTCTGCATAAAAAGGATATTCCGTTTCTGATGGTACAATTTAGTCCGATCGCAGTGTATAAACGGCTCATGTAATACCATTTCACTGATTAGGGCAACCTTTGGTCCTTTGATTGACAGGTGTCTGTTACAGCACGGGAAGATGTACCATCATTTGGCCCATTGTTACCAAATCCAGCTGTTTTTAAGAAGGTGAGAAAATGCAGAGGTTGTTTGGGTAATGGTTGTTTTGGTCACGGCTAAGAAATGTGCTATTACTTTTAGAGTCCAGAGTTTAGGGAGTTTCTTCTCACTAAACTCATCAACGCAGAGCTTGCGTGTTACAAGAGTGTTCGCTTTGCCCGACTGGAGGTAATCCTTAATTTGCAAAACCAAAAACAGCTCTGTCCATAAATCTGCTTCTGTACACTTACGCTGTTCTGCAGAGCTCCTTTTTTAGATACCCGTTATTTCAAATGTTTGTTTTTTTGTTGATGTTTGTTTAGGAGCGGACTCGGGCTGCGCTGTTGGACACCCTTCACGATGAGCTACAGAGACGCTCCCAGAGAATGCTGGGATTGACAATGAGTCTAGATGAAGAGGTTCGAGCTGAAAATGGACATGCCCATGGAGGTCTGCTTGAATCTATCAAGGTATGTAATTCAAAAACAAAAAACTGTATTCCTATTTTCATTGTTGTAACTTTCTTCTGCCTGGTTTCAGAGGGCCATGCGCGGGCGAAGCGTCTCCATGGAGACAATGTCAAGGGGCGGGGCGGGTCTGCCGACCAGTCTGAGTGGAGGGGGGTTGGCACACAGTAGCACTGAGGTGATAATGTTTTTTTATTTGCTGCTTCATTATATTTTAAATTAAAGTGTTAATTGGTTTATGTGTGTTTATCAGTATTATGTGAAATCTCCAGTGAAACGACGCTCAGGTCTATTCCCTCGATTGCTGAGTGTTGACAGCCAAACAGACAAACATAGCCATAGAAGGTAACATCATTATACTTGGATGTTTTAAATTATTATTAACCAACCTTTATAACAGCCAAACAGATGTCACTGAATGCTTTCCCGTGTGTCATGTGGTTGATTTAGTTTCCTCGGTGACCAGAGGAGCTTCGACAGTTGCCATCAGACTTTGGAGGTGAAGTCAGAGCTGCCATCCAATCCCAGCTCTCCAGAGGCGGGGCAAAGAGACAGGTGTGTGTCAATTTTGGGTTGCCAGTTGTCACAATGAAATGTTTTAAACCCGAGGTTTTCAAGGTATGGCACAGTGAACCTCCCCTCAGAGTTTGTGTCACCTACTCCCAAAAAAACTGGCGCTCTGTGTACTCCCACACTGTAGGAACTAAAATCTAATATATTTGCCTTTGACATAATGACAGTTAGCTTAGCAAGATGAAAAGTTTAGTTTTTTCTTTATTTTTCTCATGCTGCTGCACCTCCTCTATAATTTTCTATCATCCCCCACTGCTATAAAGGGGACCTATTATAGTCCTTTCCGGGCCTTTGTATTGAGTTCTGGACTCCTATAGAGCAGCTAGACCGATAACCGATAAACCACACTGAAAGCTTTCTAGATCTTCCAGACTCTGCGTCTTTTCCTGCAGTGTTTCCTTGCAGCTGCCGAACCCCACTTCCAGATTCTGGCAGTACAGGAGATGATAGTAAACGACGATTGATCTTTTTAAAATGTCTGCTTTTAACAGCTATTAGCAGCTCCAGACATGGGTGAGCTTGTAATTTGGATGCATGCAGTTACCTGCATGCATGCATTACTCCTTCCATGCATACTCTATGCTACACAGGCAACCGCTTTTGTCCCATTACTTACACAAAATAAACACAGTAGCGACACTGATAAATTGTTACTTACAGCTTGATCTAGTGACTCAACACAATCAATTCATGTTGCAAAGGCGTCGGACTATTGCTAAATAAAATTAGCTTTCCCTCACACCCGAACAAACATTTCCTGGGAGCCATTGCTCAACGTTGCCCATGTAAGGAGGTCCGGGTTGCGTGACATCAGTGGAACTTGTTGTTAAAAAAAACTCAGCATGCAGAGCCATCCAAAACTGCTTTCAGGGATCGCATCCAAAGACGTAAACCTCCTTGTGTGACATGTTGGCATCGTTCAACATGAAACAACATTATAAAAACATTTATAGGTCAGAAAAGTGGGAAAGCATAATATCTCCCCTTTAAGCTATTTATTTTTCCCGGCAAAGTGTCATCATTAATGCCCATTGGAAGATGTAGTGGTTGTATACAACCGTACATTCTCGTTTGGGAATTCACGTGTATATATTATCAAACGCAGCTACATTTTTTTGCAGAATTTGCATGAAAAAGGATAGCAGTAAAATTTCCAGATCCACTTCCAGCACATGCAGCTTCAGCCTCCCAGCTGATGACACTCATCTGGTGAGACACACACCATAAACAACACCTTTATTGTTATTTATGCAGTTTTTTGGGATGAATTTGTTCTTCTAAATACCAAATATAAGAACTGAGCATTCATACATTGTTTTTTATGTGTCCATGTAGCAAGTCCATCCTGTGACAGGAGAAGGTCAAAGTTCAAGTCCGCTCACCGTCTGCCGAAGCCCCACAGGTAGAGGAACGCGTCATGATACATATGCATGCTGACCAATGACTTCCTTGACAACCTCAACTATTTTTCCTCTTTTTTTCCCCCCACCTTCAGACTTGAAAAACAAAAACTCCCCCCGATCCAACCTGAAGTTTCGGTTTGACAAGTTGAGCCATTCTGCTGCAGTAAGTTGCAGTTTTGTACAATATGAATTTAGCTATTGATTTTATTTTGTTGACGTTGTCATCGTCTGTGCTGTTAGCAGGGACAGCAGACATGCATGGACAAGGAAAAGGTATGTGCAGAATTAAAATGTATTTATTCTATCCTATTTTGATTTCTCGAACAAAAACAGTATCTTAAATTATACATGTTAATATCTTTAACAGGGGTGTCCAAACTTTTTTCACTAAGGAGTGCATACTAAAAAATAAGAAATTATATGTATATAATGAATGATTTTAATAGTTTTTAACATTTCTAGAGTAAAAAAGGCTGACTTTCCACATTTCCTGATCAAATGCAGGGCCGAAACCTAAGTTGAGGCTGCAGCAAGTCTCTCTGGGCGAGTCAAGCAATCGTCTGTGAGTGTATGTCACCAATACAGTCTTTGCAGAAACATTTATTCTACACATGACTTTCTACAGCTCGTGTAATGTCTTTAATGTAAAGCACATGCTGAGGCAAGCAGTCTGCCTCCTCACCGTGGTGTAGGGGGCAAATAGAACGTAAAAGCCAGCGCAAGCGTCAGCAAAAATTCAAATGCAATAGATGTATTTTCTTGCTCTGCTGAATGAATTGACAAATCTGACTGCCAAAATGGAAGGTAATATAACCAAACTCAAAAACGTCTTTCTCCAAACTGGACTTTCAGATCAAACAGGGAGGAATCAGACTTTCACAAAAAAGTAACAGAGCTTTTCCTGCAGAAGGATAGAGAGCATGTACTTCATATACAAAAAAAATACTTTATAACCTTTGATAGACCTTAATTAACATCAGTTAAGTGTTTTTACTGTATTTTAGCTGCATTTTGTGTTCAGTTGTGTTGTCATTGACTCATACTTAAATTTGTTTGATCTTGTTTGATATATGTATGTATACGAATGTATATATATACTGTACTGTATATGAATATATATATACAGTATATGTCATTAGCAGCATCATTTTAACTTTATCTCATTATGTTTCACATTTTTTTCCACTTTTGCTCTTATTGGATTTTTGGACACCCCTGAGCTTTCATGAAAAGAATAAATGAATTAAAACTTAAAATAATATTTTTTTACTATACATTTTTGTTGTTTTCCAGTAGATAAATTGTAAAGTATTTTATTATCTGGCCATCCATTTTCTATGCCGCTTATCCTCACTAGTGTCACGGGGGTATGCAGGAGCCTCTCCCAGCTGACTTTAGGCAAGAGGCGGGGTACACCCTGGACTGGTCGCCAGTCAATCACAGGGCACATGTAGACAAACAAAGACATATAAGCTCACATTCTTACCCATGGACAATTTAGAGCCGCCAAATAACCTAACATGCATGTTTTCGGAATGTGGGAGGAAACCGGAGTACCTGGAGAAAACCCACACACGCATGGGGAGAAAATGCAAACTCCACACAGAGATGCCCAACGGAGATTCGAACCCAAAACCTCCTGACTGTGAGGCCAACATGCTACCCATTCATACACCGTGCGGCCTTTAGAATCTCCAAGTAACCTAAATTGCATGTTTTTGGAAACCAGAGTAGCTGGTAAAAATGCACACACGCAAAGGGAGACCATGCAAACTCTACACAGAGATGCCAAGCGGAGATTCAAATGTATTTGATTAAAATATATTTATAATTATGCATACATCAAATAATATGTATGGAAATGAATAGTCATTTCATTCTTTTCAAACCAGTCTAAAAATATTTAGCATCAGCTTTACAGATCCCATGTCTTTTTTGGGTCTACCGTATATACGGTCTGACTGATTCTTATTCTTTCACTTTTCAGAACCTGAGCGTGTTCAGCCACCATCACTGAAGATGAGGGCAAAGACACAGCACACATGCTAAGACTTTTGCTGTGTGGCTCGAATCATTCCATCCGTTTGATCATTGTGTTTTGATCCACAGAAAGGGCAAATTCATGAGTCCATAAGGCCGAAATTACGCTGATGATGTCATAATAGCGCCGCCTTCACCTCAGCAGCTTGAAGATAAAATATACAAACTGTCTACCAGGTTGAAAAGGCTCCAGCCAAAAGGCCTGTCTGCATCATGGGAGATCAAGCAGGAGGACAGGGTTTTTTTTGTGTTGCATTTTAAATATCGAATACAATTATTTAATTACAGTTATTGGAATGTTGCAGTAAAATGATTGAAAAGTGACATCAACAGACGGTCACAGCACCTTAGAATCCAAAGTGACACATAAGGTAACACTTGCATCAATTATAGCAGTACAACTGCCACAGGTTGTGGCATTGTACTGAAAAATCAGGGATAATGACAAGAACTGAGGGCGGAGAACTATTTTTGTGTCAAACATACTAAAAATCATATGCAGCACTTTATCACCACAAATGGCCATGATTTTTGTCATTTGAAGTTTAAATGTAGTTCCTTGAACAATACTTCTAATAGCAAATTGACCCTAAATTTGCATTGAATGTTTGCATTTTGAATCCGCTTGTTGGAAACTGTGCTGTAAATCAGGCAAAAACTACAAGTTGAACCTGCCAAGCAAAAACCAAAAGAAAAGGGATAGAAAAATAAGATTTTGCACTAAAATGCTTCTGTGTAGGGTATTGTAGGTGTACCATAAACATCCATGATGTTAAAAAAACAGCTGTCTTTGCACTGAAAGCACAACATCTCTTTTTCCCGAATGCTGTCCATGCATTTGTGTGTCTCACGGGGAGGATAAAATGTAGCATGTTTGTTTCTGTCCAGTGTCCCTTCATCTTGACACAAGAGTACAGTATATTGAGTCTCATGTAGAAAGTTTGAATTGTGTATTTTTCTTTAAATAAAAATGTCTTTGTTTGTTTCCAAATCCAAAATGCACTGTAAAGAGGTAAAAATGTAAAATATCTATTCGTCAAGGCAACGAAATTCAATAAAATGTCACGTTCAGTTATATTGCAACGAAACGCTCGTTTTGTACTGTCCATAAAGCTGTTCAGAATTCCGGTGTTCATGAATGCACCTCGCCTGAGTGTGGTTTGATTGGCTGATAATGAAGAAGCGGAGGGGAGAGGCGTGTGCGAGCTTGGGACCAAGGGCACTAGATTTGAACAGCACTATCAACTTCAGCCACTTCCGTAATATTCTCTGAGCGGTTCTGGCCACGCTCATGGTGGCCAGACCCGCCATGATGATTCAAGTGATTAAACATAATTAAGTACATCATTAATTATATTTTGAAATAATTATTTAAACACTTAATAAAATATTGAAACAATTATGTTTGTTTTTACATTAAACAAACCGGTATTTCGTTTTTTTTAATGACACTTTCTAGTAATTATTTAATGGTGTTTTTATGTTTTTTAATTAATTATTTACCCATTTAGTTAATTATTTAACAGTTTTCCCATAGACTCACAAAGTGCATATTGCAACACTTAAAGGAAGGAAAAAAGTCAAATAAAGAAAGAAAACGTTTTGGGGTTTTTTCACAATGCTGATTAGGTTTGTATTGACATCTGCATGTACGCCGTAGTGCTGCAATATAATAGATTACCTGACACAATAAATATATTTGTTTATGTCCGACCAGTAGGCACGTGGAAGCCCCAGGGCACGTTGGAGAGACTATGTCTCGCAGCTGAGCTGGGGGGATCTGGACGAAGTAGCAAAGGAGAGGGAAGTCTGGGCTTCCCTGCATAGGCTGCACACCCCGCGACCGAACATCGGATAAGCGGAAGAAAATGAATGGATGGCTTTTACACTAAGCTGACAGCTAATGAATACATTGTATTAGCCGTACGCCTAGCCCCGCCCACCTTTTTTGATCACCATCATGGTGGACTTTCGGCACCATAGCTGACTACACTTGTCCTTGCTCGGGAGTATCTTGTTGTAAGACCAGTGGAGAAGTTTAAAGAGAGCGTCAGACTGACTCTACGATGTTACGAAAAAAATGAGTTATCCTTCCCGCGACTTATTACGTCCAATTGCTTCGCCGTCCATGAACGCAACATTCAAGCACCAACGAAGAAGAAGCCGCAGCACGGCAGCCAGCAGTGTCATGGCGGCGGCGCGCAGTTTGCGGGTATCGTTGAAATCGGACAGTGGCTCTGACCGTTCCGAGTCCGAGACGGACTCCGAGTCCGACAGAGGTACCCGCGGGGCTGAACCCATGGAGGTGGAGGAGGGGGAAGTGGAGGCCGATGACATCTCCGTCAACCGATCCCTGAAGGAGCTGCTGCCGGTGAGTGTCCGGGTTGGGCCTGATCAGACCCGGCGCTGGCGTCTTCTTCGTCCCGGGTAGCTGGCTTGGGGTAGCTGGCTTGGGGTAGAAGCGACCCCCGGAACGGAAGCTATGATTGGGACATGAAAAATGTAGTTTAAGTGGATTTAGTCGCTCTAGCGCAATTGACGCGTCCCTTGTCACTTGTTGCTGTTAGCATCTTGTGGGGTTGCCACCGAACTGGCATTAGGAAAGTGATCTATCCTCACATGCTCTTAAGCTGCTGGTCTTAAATGACTACCATGGTCGACTCAGCCTGGTCCTCAGTCGCTCATTAACACGGCTTACTCAAAAACAGGTTTATTTTTAGTGGTGTTTAGAAGATCTAAATCTTATCTATGTGTTGATAATCATCAAGTTACTGTCTACAACAGAGGTGGGCAAACCGTGGCCCGCAGGCCATGTAAGGCCCACCGGGCATTTCCAAATTCCTGTATTTAGACCGTTAGTTAGAAAGTGTAGCCGACAACATGCCTTACGTTCCCAAATTAGTCAGATGCAGATGTAGTTTGTAACTTGCACAAAAAAAGCCACGTAAACAACACAGCACGTCAACACACCGCGCACATAGTACGCTACCTACTCCACCATGTGGGTGCACGCACAAATATCCACACACAACACCCATGCCAAAACCCCCCCACACATACAGTATATACCCACTGCAGAGCATGCCTGTGGTTCTCCCAAGATTTTGCCATGTTTGTCGCATTTTAGCCAGATTGCGAAATATGTTGAAATCGAAGAATTAAACACGAGGGAATTAACATATGTCTCTCAACTGGCCTGGGAACTCCTCGGCATCCGGGAAGAGCTGGACGAAGTGGCCGGGGAGAGGGACATCTGGCATTCCCTGCTTAGGCTGCTGCCCCCGCGACCCGACCTTGGATAAGCGGAAGAAAATGGATGGATGGAATTAACGTACTCTTGATATCCAATGTTTTATTGTTCTTAGTTCATATTGTAGTTGCAGCTGGACTACCCAGTATGCCTTGCAGGCATTTGGAATTTACATGTTACATGTTGAGCACTTATTTGTTGATTTATGTGATGCGTTAATTTGCTGCGGATGCATTTATGTTTTGTTTTGTTCTCCTGGATGCCACCTATGTACAACTGCTCAAAAAAAAAAAAAACACTTTTAAAACATCAGATCTAAACGGGGGGAAAATGAGCTTGAAGATCTTTCCTGATAATAAGTAGGTGATGTATTAGTAACAAAATGATGCCACATAATTGGATAGAATAAAAATGATCACCCTATAGAGGGGGGAAATGCCCGACAACGGGATGCTCCTAATGAGATGACAGATGGTGTCCTTGGGATCTCTTCCTGGATCTGGACCAGGGCATCACTGAGCTCCTGGACAGTCTGAGGAGCAACCTGGCGCCGTCGGATGGACCTAAACATAATGTCCCAGAGGTGTTCTATTGAGTTTAGGTCAGGTGAACGTAGGGGCCAGTCAGTGGTATCAATTCCTTCATCCTCTAGGAACTGCCTGCATACTCTAGCCACATGAGGTCGGGCATTGTCGTGGACCAGGAGGACCCAGCGCAGGTTCTGACAATGGGTCCAAGGATTTCATCCCAATACCTAATAGCAGTCAGGGTGCCATTATCTAACCTGTAGAGGTCTGTGCGTCCTTCCAGGGATATGCCTCCCTAGACCATCACTGACCCACCCCCATCCAGTCATGCTGAATGATGTTGCAGGCAGCATAACGTTCTCCACGGCATCTCCAGACCATTTCAAGTCTGTCGCATGTGCTCAGGTTGATCTTGCTCTCATCGGTGAAGAGCACAGGGTGCCAGCGGCGTAGCTTCCAATTCTGGTGGTCTATGGCAGATGCCGATCGAGCTCTATGGTGCTGGGCAGTGAGCATAAGGCCTACTACAGGACGTTGGGCCCTCAGGCCACCCTCATGGAGCCTGTTTCTGATTGTTTGGTCAGAAACATTCACACCAATGGCCTGCTGGAGGTCATTTGTAGGGCTCTGGCTGTGCTCATCCTGTTTCTCCTTGCACAAAAGAGCAGGCACCGATCCTGCTGAGGGTTTAAGGACCTTATACGGTCCTGTCCAGCTCTCCTGGAGTAACTACCTGTCTCCTGGAATCTCCTCCATGCTCTTGAGACAGTGCTGGGAGACAGCAAACCATATTGCAACGGTATGTATTGATGTGCTAACCTAGAGGAGTTGGATTACTTGTGCAACCTCTTTAGCGTCCTGGTAGCACACCATGCTATCAACAGAGATGTTTATCCAAGCCAATTGGAAAAACTACTGTAAAACCATTCCTGTTTTGGGGTCTGTCTCATTGTTGCCCCTCTGATGCACCTGTTGTTGATTTCATTAACAACAAAGCAGCTGAAACTGATTAGCAACCTCCTCTGCTACTTAACTGCCCAGATCAATAGCCCAGAAGTTTGACTAATAGGTTACCATACTCCAATTAAAAAGTGTTCCTCTATTATTATTTTTTTGAGCAGTGTATATGGGTGGCACCAATTTTTTTTAACCCATTGAAAGTCAGTCAGTTTGCCCACCCCTGGTCTACAACCTCCCAAGTTTGGAACTTGGGAGTGATTTGTAGAAGCTTTGTTGCTGTAGGTTCTTAAAACCAGCAGTGCGCTCCAGTCATATAGAGTAGCTTTGACTTGCGGTTTTGCGGTAGGTCCTTAAAAGCAGCGCTCAATTTCTCTGTTTTTAGGATACGAGCAGGCGCTACGAGAACAAAGCTGGAGCTTTCATTACCGGCATCGACGTTAATTCGAAGGTAGGCTGTACTCTTCACACTTACACGCGGTGCTAAATGTTGATTGACACTTTGGCTGTGTCTGCATCAGGAAGCCATTGAGAGGAAAGAGAAGCGAGCGAGGCGCTTTCACTTCCACGGCGAGGTGAGCACCACTCAGCGCAATGTTTTCCTGGATAAGGATGCAGTAAAGAAAGGTAGGCGGAGGCTTTCACCTGACTGCCACTCTTTTTAGGTTCTATTCACTGTTTATTATTTTTTTCTTTTGCCGAACTTGCTTTTAGCTATCCCCAAAGTGCGACTGGAAGCAATTTACATCACAGGTGTTGACGACATGAGCACCCAGGAAGTATTTGGGCATTTTATGGAATATCCCCCCGCGCACATTGAGTGGATTGATGACACTTCCTGTAAGTACGCTTTTTGCCCTGCCCGCCCCGCCCCGCCCCACAACCTTACATTCACACAAATACCTGCTGGTCTTCTAGGCAATGTGGTTTGGCTGGATGACGACACAGCCATCAGAGCTTTCATCAACACCAGCAGGATGCCCGACCCGGATGCCGTTGCTGCGGATACACAGAGGTCCAGTCAGACGGGCAAGCCCAGTAAGTAAGGAGGGTAGCAACAATTCACCAAACCAGGTCAAGAGGGAAAATGCCTGACGTGGGGTTTAATCGCAGGTGATCGAGATCGCAGGTCAGATGACGAGAACGACGATGATGAAGAAGAGGGCGAGGTGGATGAGGACGAGGCAAAGAAGAGCGCCGAGGAGATTGCGAAGGAGAGTGACGGGGAAGAAAAGACAAAGGTGGAGGCCGGTCAGGTAAAAGAGTAATGAGATTTGTGTAAGATGAGTGTCATTTTTAAAATAACAAAACATTCCTAACTGTCAGAACTGTAAAGAGACGCCAACCACTGTGTAATAGAAACTAAAATAAAGTAAAGCTTTGAGAGTAATACTTGCGTTTTGAGTGAGTCTAGTCTATATAAAGAAGCATATTTACACAATTATTAGTGAGAGAGACTGTCACTGGTACTTTGACATGAAGTCATTGGAAAACGTTGATCAAGGTTTTATGATGGTGCCATCTTGGACCAGATGATTTCCTATGAGACATGGAGGAGTGGACACTAACGGCGACCATGAATATATTTTTTAAGGGGGACGACCTGTCACTAGCCGAGAGAGAGTCTCTGCTGAGGAATGACCTGCGTCCCGCCATCAAGCCCTTCAAAGGAAACAAACTCTTCCTACGCTTTGCCACAGAAGGTCTATTCTTCTACTGTTACATCTGTTCAAAAAAGCTTAATCAGGTGCTTCTCAAACCTAAACCGGACTTTCTCGCCTTTTCAGACGATAAGAAGGAGCTGGGCGCTGCCCGGCGCAGTCGATACTACATGAAGTACGGGAACCCAAATTACGGCGGCATGAAGGGGATCCTTAGCAACTCCTGGTGGGTGGAAGCAAGCCATCAAATCTATGATCATTACAATTAATCAAAACCAACCTCCTAACTGCATGCCTAGCACTTGTTTACTCAGTTGCAAAGTACAGTACTGTTCACCGGTATGGGCAGGGCGATGCCACACCAAGCGTGTAGAATAGTCTCGTCTCACACTGGGACACTACCCAGTGGCTGCCTGCTCTGTCCCACTTAGCTCCTCTTGCCCTACGGTGTCGGGAGATGGTCCGTAAGACTGCTCTCTTCATTGACGCCAAACTTGACCTTGCAATCAAACTTGCAACTTGAATTTCGCAAACTTTTCTGGCACTCACACAGTCCCTCAGAGATAGGGATTTCAACTTAAACAAATAGACTGAACTTTCTGACCTCATCGGGGACCCCACATTGAAACCAGCAGCTTTCAGAGGAAGCAGTGGATGTCCCGTAATAGGATGTGCACAACCCATGGTCAGGACTGCCCTGCATGCGGCTGTGTTTTTTCTGACCAGACTGTGTTGCATGTAGCAATCAAATGGCACAACAGATGTTGCAATAGCCTGGCTACAATAATGATTGTATCTTGTGTTTTTTTCCCATTCCAGGAAGAGAAGGTATCACAACAGACGAATCCAGAGAGAGGTTATCAAGAGTAAAAAGCCTCTAATTGGAGACAGCATGGGACACACACCGCCATACACACACCGTCACTCTGGTAAAAACACACAAAAAACTAGCTTGTGTGCATGTTTAAATGGTAGCTTAGTCGTTTTTAATGTGAAGCATCGGGCTCAGCTTTTTTTGCGGCATTCCTGTTAGAAATCGTAAAGCAAGGGTGGGGAAACCTGCGGTCATGGGCCATATGTGGTCCGGAAAAGCATTTGCCGGCCAAGCAATTCTAAAACAAACAAAACTCGAGCTGTCAAAAATTCACATTTGCGTGTGTAAATAAACAGTAGGATAAAGAAAATCATGAAGTGAATAGTCTTACAGTATCATTCCTTTCGTAACTCCTAATTCAGACGTATATTTGCTACATTTAAGTGTGCTGAAAAATACACTGAAGTAAATATACAGTATCTTAAATTACGTGATGTCTTTGAACACAACCCTTCATTGCTCATAACAGGTGATGCAAATGTTCTGCTACTATAGACTGTTGGACAAATGGGTTTTTAGACTTGTGTGGTATTTCTTAGATTGATTGACATATTCAGTTCATTGGGAGATGTTAAATACATACACTTATATAATCTTGTCTTGTCATTTATCTTTCAGTCAGTTAAATACAGTAAATATGGCTTTAATTAATTTAAACGGATTAATCTGGTTACATTATTTTGATCATTTGACAGCCTTTCAGAAGAACTGTAAAAACTTTTAAAACACAGCCTCACATAAAAGACAAGTTTGTCTCGTTGTGTTTTTGCGTACATCCCTCACCGACATGGATGCATGACTGACTTCTTCCTCCCCTTCAGCTGACCTGGTCAACCTACCTGAGGAGCCCATCAAGGAGGAGGAAGAAGAGGAGGAAGACTACGGCGACGAGGACATGGACTCGGACGACCGGGTGGTAGAGTACATGGAGAAGGGAGACCGGGGGGGTATCACCATGCGCCCACCGGGTATTGGACTTTGTAGTAGGGCGCAGCGTTCCCCGTCGCCCTGGTCCGAGTCGGATGAGATGGACTATGACCTGGAGCTGAAGATGATCTCAACACCGTCGCCAAAGAAGAGCAAGAAGATGACGATGTATGCCGATGAATTGGAGGCACAACTAAAGAGCATTCGGTGAGACATGCATTTTGTTGTTGTCTTCTAGTTAGTAGCAGGATTATACAAAAAACTGCATAATGTGTTATTAAAAATCCTCTAACTGCGAGTATAGTCTGCTTGCACTGCAGCCAAGTAGGACTGTAATGGACAAGAAAGCTCGTATCCTGATTCTAGACACCCAGTTTGTAATGTTCACATTATGATTTGAAGGTGGGATAGTTATTTACTTAAAGGTGACCTATTATGCTTTTCCTGTTTTCTGACCTAGAAATGTTATAATGTTGTATTCTTCATCTTAAAGGATGCCAACGCGTCAGATAATGAGGTTTGTGCATTTGGAAATGAGCCCTGAAAGCACTTGTGAATGGCTCTGCACACTGTGGTTCACTGTTTTTTACAACACCAAGTACCACTGACAAAAAGTGGGGTTCAGCATCTGACCGATTACATTGTCAGATTGTCACATTGCATGCTCGGCGGGAAGCGTACCTGGAGGAGGGCCGCGGGTGGAGTAAAGGACATGTGATGGTTTGGGCGGGAGGCAGGAAACCCAAGCAAACCAAACACTTCTGGTAAAACACAGTCTGGAAGAAGCTTTCTATATGGGTTATTGTGTGTAGCTGCTCTATAGAAGTCCTGAGACCCTCAAATGAATATAATAGGTCCCCTTTAAAATGATTAAAAATATTATCAGTACTGCAGTAGACAGCTTTTCAGTGTAATTATGTGTTCTAGCTAACATCATCTATCGCTTTTGACTGATCCCCCACAGGAATCGGGTAGGAGAATCGGCATCACAAAGCAGGCCTAAGTCCCCGTCACCCAGCAAGGTGACAGATGTGCGGCAGCTGCTTGAGGAGAAGAGACAGGGGCTCTCTCAGCACAGACAGCCCCCTCCAGCGGTGACCAGCGGGAAGACAGGTTAACCCATATTATTCAAAATAAGCTGCCCTTTTTATGCTGCACACTGACATTGTTCTGTATTTGTAGATGTACGGCAGCGGCTCGGGAAGAGGCGATACTCTGCTGACAGGCAGCGCTCTCCCTCTCCCGTCTCCCAGAGAGACACGCCCCCTGCTAGAGAACCAATCAGAGACGTGCACCAGCGACTTGGCGGGGTTAGCAGGGATGGAGGTCTCTCTTCCAAATCATCCAAAGACAGAAAGACAAGTAAGGACATCAGTGCTTACTGATGCTATGCTAATAAATGATTCCCGATGATTGCTTTTTTAAGAATCATAAGTTTCTTTTCAGTAATGACGCAAGAAAGTAGCAAAAGAATATAATCAGAATCAGAAAAACTTTATTGCCATTGTAAGTGAACAATTCACAAACTAGGAACTTTCTTTGGCGACTCAGTGCAACGTAGAATTCTAAGTAAACATAGAGCATTAAATAAACATAGAACTAAATAAACATAGAACCCTGAGTAAAAAGGTGAAATCACTGATAAGTAAAGGCATGAGAGTGTTTTTAGTGCAGGTATTATAAGGTGCCAAAAATACTGGTTATGAAGTGACCGTAAGTAGAAGATCCACATGTCCTATTGGCAATGAAATGTGTTTTATTTTTGTAAACACTGTGTCCACTCTTAAAACTCATGAGTCACAAATGTAGGCAACACTTGAGTTTTTTTTGTGTCATTATTAACAATCCTGACCCTGTTTAAACAGACAGCCTATGGAGTCGACTGGGCTCCGCTGACAATAACAATGTAGGGAGCAAAAGAAGCAGCGGGTCGGCAGGCCTCTTCTCGTCCTCACAAAGCAGCAGGCGACACAGAGGAGATGCAGAGGAGGGAGATGGCGAGAAGGAGGAAGGCGAGGAAGAGGATGACTCGACGCTGCAGAAGATGTGGGGCGCCATGATCAAACAGAAGCAGGAGCGCCTCACTCACAAAATGAAGAAGAGTCGGCTGGACAACCTGCCGTCGCTGCAGATCGAGATCAGCCGAGACAGCAGCGAGGACTCGGACGCTTGAAATGGATGCTTGGGGGGGGGGACTTTGGTGTGTGGAAAATCCTATTCATTGATGGATTATTGAGTGGGCTTTGGACCCCTTCCTCTGGGCATCTGAGGTCCAATCCTGGCCTTTGTGTCACATGTTTGTTTGTTGCGTTTATTACGGAACATCCAATATTTGTTTTGGGTGACATTTCAACCTTACTTTTTTGTATTTTTTCTTTGAAAAACTTTGCTCATGAAACATGGAACGTGACGTTCTTAGCGCAGAAACATTTGCGTTTTGTTTGATCACAATCTGTAAAAACTTAGATAAGATAATCATTTTAGACACATGTAAAACATTTACTGACTGTAGCATCTCAAGCGGGACCTCATGTTTTACTTTGAAATTGTAAAATAATACCAAAACAGGGCATCTTTCCTCAGTTCACCTATTTTGACCAAGATTCATTTTCTTCTCCACATCAAGTCTGTTATCAAATTGCCATCACAAGACATTGGCGTCAGCTTGTTTGGCTTTCCTTCAAATTGCAGATATGTGGGAGGGGAAAATGGTGGGTTAATTATTTCACAATTGTCACTGACCCATTAAAACAATGTAGATTCGCCTGAAACATTTTGTGATGTCTCATATTCAAACGTGAATTAGGCACTCTATAAGTGTTGTTTTTATGTTTTTACAGTGCACCCGAATCATATTTAATAGTATTTTTATCATCTTGGTTTTGATGAGGTTAGTAAAAAGTGAAGGAAGTATGTTCAGACTCCAAGCCGAGAGGGGGCAACATATTAAAACCAAAGCTGCTTGCTTGATAGGAAACGAGTAGTGATACCATAGACGTACCGTATATGTAAAGACATATAAAGACTACCATAAAATATAAAGACAGAACTAGAATGTGATAATTTACTCTATTAGTACATTGGTATCGGATAGACTAATACTATGCTTATAAACGTGTAATATGTGAGCACTACTCCAGGGTAACACGTGTTCGGTAGTCTTTACAACAAACAAAAGATAAAACACTACAGGTTGGAAGTTTTTATATGTTACTTCGTTTGACCACCTGTTATTACAAACGAGCTGTTTCGTTGCGTTTAAATATTTATGTTATGAACGTAATATACTGAACATTATAGATAACAGACTTCCATGTTGCGTTGAGAAGTCGTTGCGTAATTTAAAAAAACTCACATCACTTCCCTCTGATTGGCTATCTTTTATGTCTGTTACTAATCGGAGCCAATCAGAACCAAAACAAGGCTTCCGTTTAAATGAAAACGAACCAATGGCAATGCGCTGACGCATTTTGGCTTGGTGACGTATAAAGGCCTTGCGTTAACAGTCGCCATTTTCTTGTTGGCGTCAACTGGCGTTGAAAGGCCGACGGACGCCGCTTAAAAATAAAGCTCCAAAGCCGCTATTTCAAGGAGAGTACGTGATCGAGCTCGTTAGTTAAATGAATTAATGGACTGCCTGCTAATCAATGGTCATGGTAGCGACAAAGTTGGTCTAGCTTTCCCTCGGAAGTTCAACTCAAAGATGGACGACAGCAGCGCGGCGAGGGAAGATGCCTGCGGAGAGTATCAGTCCTCGTTGGAAGACCTGACGTTCAACAGCAAGCCGCATATCAACATGCTGACCATTCTGGCCGAGGAGAACGTCAACTTCGCCAAGGATATCGTCGCAATAATTGAAGCACAAATAAGCAAGGTTTTTATGAATAGAATATTCCTTTTTGTTTCAAATTGTCTGTCGATGTATGTAGCTGGTTGCTAGCTAAACATGGCGTCAAGCGCTCGGTTAACTGGCCATAACATGCCGCCAAACGTTAGCGTTTGTCACACGTAGGTGTCCTGTTACTACAAACGATTTAGTTGTTATAGAAAAAATAAAATTAAAGTGGTTAATGTTTTAATATTTAAGAATTTCATGACTCGGAAACTCGATTAGTCAACATATCCTTGAAAGTGAAGTGAAAATCCATCACATTCCTTTTTCGCAATAGAATCACAGTGACGTGTATATATAAACAAATAGTGTCGTTTCATTTGCTCAAGTTAGTGATAAGACGAGGTGTCATGGTTTGAGCTTGGTATGTCGTCCATTTCGTCGACAAATTGGAAGAAGTTGATTATCCTAACAAGGAAGTGGAATTATGAAATTAGTTTGATCTTACAGTTTATATTTGGTATATTGAGGGTGTTTTGCCACTTTTTATAACTTAAATACCAATACATATTCACAATTGGGTTTTTACGCAAGCTGTTGACATGAGTTTATTATTTAGCCCATTGAACGGCTCTCACTTTAAATAATATGGCTTATACAGTGTTCAGATACCATTTTTATATGATGGATTTCTACTTCACCTTTTGTAGTTCTTGTGTAATATTTGGGCCAATAACTGACATCAATCCTGCCTATTGACGCTACAGTTTTCTATATATTGTAATAAATTCTTTTGACGCTCAGAGACACGATCCTCTCATTTTAAGAGCGTTCTAGTCGGCAGTTCGCCCCCTCAGTGGTCATTGTTTGCTTTTGACGCCTGACGAAATTTTAGACATAAGACCCCCCCTTGCTTTTCCATACGGGAGTGAATTTTGAAATGTTTACTGACTGGTTAAAAATGTCCTAATAATAAAAAATGTGAAATGTGCTTTTTGTCATTTTTTATTTCCCATTGTAATTTATTAGTAGTAATCTTGTTTCATTTATTGGCAGAGGTTGAGCCTGACTCGGGCTGGCTGTTAACCCAAAAAACCAAACACATGCTGCACGAGCTGACCTGAGACAATAGTTTTGAAACGCAGCTGCTTTAACATGCTTCTTAAATAAACGGATCTGTTTTTACCTGTGTTTTTATTTTTTTACTGTCGGGTAAACAAAGACAAATGAGTGCGTGGGAGATGTGGTGTGCAGAGCTGAAGAGTCACCAGGGTAAAGTACAGAGAGTGGTCAAGGGAAAACTCTCTGGAGGTAAACTGGCTCTCAAGGACTTTTTGTGTAACTGGATATTTTTTCCTCTAACCTCTGGAATGATGTAAACCGATGGACTGTCGAAGAGGATACATCTGGGTTATCTTTTTCTGAAGATGAGACTACGCAGACTTTTGCTTTTTTTAAGTGACATGTTTTTGGACTAAACTTTTTTGAGATTTTTTTACCCCTGTTGCTTTAATACATATGTGTTCACATTTATTCTGCAATGTTGTTTTAACCCCTGTTGTGTTCTAAACTTGTTGAGTTCTCTATCACTCTAGGCTCCAGCTACCGAGAAGCTTCCAGTTTTGTACTTAGTGGATTCCATTGTGAAGAATGTCGGAGGAGAGTACCTTGCAGTGTTTGCTAAAAACCTAATCACGTCATTTATATGTGTCTTTGAAAAGGTACAGTTGTCCTTGCGGCCTTTTTGTTTACATTTAAACAATTGTAGCAGCCCCTGCTTTTTGCTTGCTTTAAAATTTGTAGTCTGCATATTGTGGCTTTGCACTGTTATAAAATAATTTGTGAGTTATCACTTTGCTGTAACCCTTAAATGACAGACTGTACTAATGGACACATTTGCAAATGATGCTCTGCCAGTGGTTGTGGACCAAGCCATGTCCTTTTGTTTGTAGGTGGATGAAAACACTAGAAAGAGTTTGTTCAAGTTGCGGTCGACATGGGACGAAGTGTTTCCTCTAAAGAAACTGTACGCTTTGGATGTAAGGGTTAACTCTGTTGACCCGGCGTGGCCCATCAAGCCTCTGCCGCCTATAGTCAACGCCAGCATCCACGTCAACCCCAAGTTTTTAAAGCAGGTGTGTAGTTATACAAGTGGATCATTCATTGTTCGAAGTGGACTTTCCCTCACATTTGTTTCTCCTCCACCCCATTCCTGGGCTCGGTAGTCTGAGGAGGCTCCTCCGAAACCTACTTCCGTGCCACCGGCAACCCCTGTCGCTCCTACACCTGGGCCGCTGCCGGTAAGTCAGTCCAGTCTGACCCAGGAGCAGCTCATCCGACAGCAGCTGCTGGCCAAACAGAAACAGCTTCTGGAGCTTCAGCAGAAGAAGATTGAACTTGAACTGGAGCAGACAAAAGCACAGCTGGTAGGACAAACCAGAGACATTTCAACTGATAATTTGTGTGTTCATTGACAATGTGCATATGAGTATTAGCATTAAGTGTCAATGGGGGTTGTTGATCCTGTTAAAAGTAACCTGATTACTAAGCCCCCTATTGCATGAGGTAAATGACTAATTTCTTACTGAACTGGAAAGCTCTCATCAAACTCTTACATTTGAGGTGCGACTCAATGTGGTTTTCTCTACAATTTCATATTACGTCAATGCCCCCCCGAGCGGCCACCAGTGTTAAAAGAAAGTTGTTGTTTTTTTATGCCTTGGTAGATGATATATGTATAGTGTGAAAGTTGTCTCTAGTACGTGTTTTTGATCAGTGTGTTTGTTCCAATAAAATATTATTGTCTTGCAGGCGGGGGGATTTACATTGCTAACGCCAACCCCACTTGCAACGCCAACCTCTGCGCCGAAGCTGGTCGCCCAGCCCACTCCTGTGGTCCGACCCTGGATAGCTCCCCAGCATCCGAATGATCCCAAGTTGCCCACCAGAGATCCACGTTTGAACCGCATTGGCCCCTCAGCCCCTCTTCGATGCAAAGAACATCCTGCTGGAAAAAAGGAATCCCCTTCCGCAGTTGTAGCTCCTGTTGTGACACCAGAAAAAAGAATGACAGAGAAGCCAGTCCATTCAGAAAAGGTGCGGATCCCAAGAAAGGAAGAGGAGAAGCCCAAGCTTAAGTCTCCATCTCCAATGGCTAAAAACATTCAAAGTAAGACCAAACATGCTGAGGTTGAGAGCCAGAAATCGACTGACAACACAAAGAAAGATCCGCGAATAAAGAAACGCAGCCTGGAAAAGGGCGGAGAGGCCAAAGATGACGATCAGAAGGAGAAGAAAAGATGCAACGACAAGCGAGAGGAGTCAGCTCGAAGACCCGAAACGGCAAGATCCAACAAAGGAAAACTTCCTAACGGTCTGGTGACCAAACACGGCCGTAGCCAATCTGCAGAGAAGACTGGAGGCAACGCTCGTACTCATGCCAGGAAACGTACACGCTCTCGCTCCAGATCTCGCTCATCCACCGCCTCGCCCAAGAGGAAAGACAGGAGGTCGCCCAAGAGCAGGACCAGGAGCAGCTCCCTGTCACCTTCGCCATCCCGGAAGGTGGGGAAATTCAGGCGGAGAGGTGATGAGCCACAACACAGTAAGAGTGGGTGGGATGATCGACTGGCATCCAAGAACCACCAATCGGAAATCAGGAGGTCTAAGATACCCGCAGATGAGCGCCGCTCCAAGTCAAGAGACTCTCCACGCAGCCATGATGGAGGCAGCAAGGAGAGCAAAGATGTTCCTCACCGCTGGAGAAGTGGCTGGGACGAGAACAAACAGTAAGGTTAACTAGTTTTTGGAGACTGGTAAATGTATTATTTGTGACCTTACTACTCTTTGAACTTTTAGTGTAAAGGTGCCGGACTCTCATGCAAAACCTGGACCTCAGAGACATAAACTCTACACCACCCCAACGCGTCCCGCCACCCCACGAACCCCGAAACACCGCCTCAGTGTGGATGCCAATCTCCAGATACCCGAAGCCCTCAACTCAGCATCCAAGAAGGACCTGCTCAGAAGGGTATGTCTATTTACCCGACAGTCATATTTTTTTGTGGTTATTTGATGACTTAAAGATTTATGTATTGTTTCTGTAGGCCAGCAAGAGCCTTGAGAATGGCGAGATTTCAAAAGATGACTTCCTGAACATGGCCCACAAGATTAAGAACTTCTTCCAGTATCAGGAGGAGAAGCAACAGCAGCAGCAACAGCAGCAGCAATGCACTGAAAACTGGGACAACACCGGCGATTTCAGTGCCAATGAACTACAGCCTGCCCCTCAGGAAGGATTGGACCAGGCCCAGTTGACATACTATGAGCACAAGTCCAAGCTTAAAAAGACACAGGTCACACACCGTGCTGCCGGAGAAAACTGGGAGGGTGCGGAAGAGTGCGACGAGGCCAACCGGGCACAACTGGTTCGGCAGGGTGGGTGTTTATTACCTAAGAAACTAACAACGTAATGATGATCTGAAATCTGATCTGAAAATTCCCTGTGTTGGTTGACAGAAGACAGACGAAGCAAAGAACGGGAAGATACCAGACCTCCCCTCGCCCCCATGGTAGAGGAGTACAACCATGGCAAACAGTTCCCCCCGCTCAAATCCCTCCCTGGCCTTCGCTTCAGGAGGAGGGCTGACCCCCGAGAGTCCAGTGAGTATACACTTTTGAAGTTTCAAAGCAACGTGGCTGCAATGAACACAAAACAGAAGTCGCTCAGATGATTTTACTTTTTTTTTCCAGCTGAGAGAGAGTGGAATTCTCCCCTAACCGAACGGCAACGCTTTGATGACTGCGAGGAGCAGAAGAGCGGCTATGATGCGCCGAGGCGTTACGGCCCATCTGCTGAAGTCAGACAGCCCGATCCCCGAAGGCTTGATGGACTCCCTCTGTCTGTCACCACTGTTCACAGAAACTGTCCAAGCCCAGCTGGCCTGGATCCTTCTGTTCCCAGGTTTGAGCGTGAACGTTTGTCGCCGCTCCACCAGAAAGATGTGGGTGACATGAGCCCCATTCCTCGTTTTGAGAGCCCCAACAGTGAACACTCAGATGACGGACCTCTCAATCCAGATGCTCCCCACGCCCCAAAAGCCATTCTTAAGGGACCGACTCACGAAGGATTGCTGCTGCAAAGTGATTCCCCCGGACACACCCCTCCTCATGACGGAAGCTACCCACCACCCCGGTTTGACATGGCCTCTTCTAGGCTACACCCTCCAGGCTGGTATGAAGGTGGCGCTCCAGTGTGCTTTGAGGGTCCAGGCAGGTTTGAAGGAGGCGGGCCTCCTCATCACATGATTCCAGATAGATTTGACGGACCACACATGTCTCAGGGTCCAATGAGGGGCGGTGATAACATGGGTCGCTTTGATGGTCACCCTCCAGGCCCAGCGAGGTTTGATGGTCCTGTAGGTCCACAGGTTCCTCCAAGGTTTGATAGATCGGGGCCTGGGCACTTCGAGGGTCCAATGCAGGGCTTTGAAGCACCACAGCACTTTGACAACAGCCTTGGGTCCGGTCTTGGACCAGTAGGTTTCCAGCAGCAGCATCCAATGCACTTTGAGAACCCCATGAATCAGATGGCAGGCCCCATTTGTTTTGAAGACCCTGGCCATATACCTCAACAGGGTGGGCCCCCATGCTTTGATGGCCTTTCTGGCCAACAGGGCCCCCCCAGGTTTGCTCTCTCCAACAACTTGCAGTCATCCATGCGACCGATGGCCACTCCTATGTACGACAACACCTTCCCCCCTCAGCAGAACTTCAACATGGTTCCATCGCCTTTCCCAGATTCCATGAACCCTCAATTCCACTCGGGACCAACAGCATTTCCAACACAACCAAACATGCAGCCTGCTGCAAGCTTCAACATTCTTGCTGCTCCACCATTCAGCCAGCCGGGTGCCGCCCCCTTCTTCAACTCGTCAGTGCCTGCTGTCAACATGCAGCAGCCGGTGAGTTCCCGTTTCACCTCAGCATTTTTTTTGCATGTTTGGCTTTTGTCATATTATTGTTCGTTTGTGTTCTCAGGTTAACACAATGAACATGAACCAGCCTTTCGTACCTCAGAATCCGGCCCCTTTTGGCCAGCAAGGTAAGAGTGCTGCACCTTGTGAATGAACAACATAAGGCATTGTGATGTGGTAAGTGATGTTTTCCACCGCATCTGTCCCTGCAGAGAACCACCTTGGTCAAGTCGACGTCAATGATTTGCTGTCTAAGCTCATCTCCACCGGCATTATCAAAGCATCACAGCCGGAAACAGCGGTTCCTGACAACGGTCTGTTGACCTTTTGTTGCCCACACTCTTAACGAAGAACATAGTTTTGTTAAAATTGTTTTTCACCCCAGAGTTACCTTGTACAGCACTACCACCTCCCGCTACAGAGGAAGAGGAGGAAGAGGAGGCGGAGGATGATTTCCCAGATCTCACCAACTTCAAGATCGATGACATGAAACAGTAAGCTTTGTTTGTTCCTCTTAAACATCGCAAATGGGGGTTACATATCTTCAGAATTTTTTGTAAGTTAACGTTGACCTGCCGTTCCGTCCCTGTCAGGCGGTATGAAAGCGTGGTGACCAAGTTGTACTCAGGGAACCAGTGCTGCCTGTGCAGCATGAGATTCACCACTACTCAGACCGACCTGTACGCTGACCATCTGGATTGGCACTTCAGGCAGAACCATGCCGGCAAGGTCGCTGGCAAAAAGATCACACACCGCCGCTGGTACTACAGCCTCATGGTAAGAGGGCTCATTGTTGGCCTTTGCAGATTGATAAACACAGTGGCATATATATAATGTTAAGCGTGTCTTCCATCCCTTACAGGACTGGATTGAGTTTGAGGAGATCGCTGACCTGGAGGAGCGAGCCAAGAGTCACTTTTTTGAGAAGGAGAATGAGGAAGAGGTGCAGAAGAACCAGGCGGCAGCTAAAGAAAAGGAGTTCCAGAGCGTGAAGGCCACTAAAGACCAAGTCGGAGAGGTAAAGCTATTTATAAAATGCCTTTACTGTGTGACATTTTAATACCTGACTTCTTCCAGCCTGTTATCAGCCTTTTAAGGATGAACCATAAATTTTATCAAATTGAACTGAATGTAGGATTCCAAGCCATGTGTCGTGCTCTGCTGTGTTCTGTGTAAAAGGCACAGGTGAATAAATGCTGGTTCTACATGTATCAAATGTCTCTGTGAATAGAAGCTTGTGATTATGAGGCTTGCCATAAAATGTATTTTGTCTGCAGTCATGTGAAATCTGCCAGGAGCCATTTGAGACCTACTGGGTGGAGGAGGAGGAAGACTGGTTCCTAAAGAATGCCATCAGGGTTGATGAAAAGGTTGGTGAAATCACTGCCAAGGTCTGCTGCTCTTATTTGAATAGACTGGATTTTTTTGGAACGTTGAAAGTTTATTGCGGCTGTAATTTAATGATAAAAGATGCACAGCGAGAGTGTTGATAAGCCACTATATGGTTAAATGTTGCAATAGTTCAATGAATAATTTTTTTTTGCCACACTTAAATTTGACGCCACGTGTCATTCTCTCCTCACAGAACTTCCATCCTGCGTGTTTTGAAGATTACAAAAACGTGAGTATCCAGCGGATGGCAGCTAAAATAGTTATTGTTGGTTTGACCTTCTGTTGTGTCCCCACAGACGTCCTCATACCTTGACGTGACGCCGTCTCCTAATAAAGTGCTGACCGATCACCCGTTGAGCACTTTCATAAAGACTGAGGAAGAAGACAACGATTCTTCGTGCTCTATCGCCATGGCAGCCGCTGCAGCCTTAGTCAAACATGAAGCCAGTTCTGAAGCTGGCGAATGTGAACAAGCGGTGAAGACTGAGGATGAGGAGCTTTTAACAGATGTGCAATTGGACGAGAAGAGCCTGTGAGCAGCTGCTCAGCTGCATTTTTTCTTTGTTTTTGAAGAAAAAAAAGTATTTGTTGGTCGGCAACTTAACTTGAATACGTTTTGGTATTTGTGCCGTCACGCTGCTGCTGCTTGGAGTAATGAAATATTTCCTTTTTGGGTAAAAATGTAAATGATTTAATTTATACATTAAAATATTTTTGGAATCTGTGGCGTGATTGACTGCAACAATGGCTGTAAATAATTTCATAACATTTCATTTGATTTGGTTTCAAGACAAACAATTGCAGGTGTTGAGTTTGTGGCGACCATTAAGGTAAGCATCAGTCGGTCGATGGAAGATCGGCTGCCTAGCAGGAAGCTGTCAGATGCTTTTTTTTTTCCTTTGGGTTTCAATAAAGATTTGGAAATACATTAGTGTGATTGTTCTTGGGTTTAATTGTCCTGCTTTTGAAATTTAAAATAAAGGTTTTGTGGGTTAAAAAGCTCCCCTAGTCTCTGGATTATTTTGTTGAAGATGATGTCCCTGCTGAGTGTGTCCCCAACAGGAACACCTATTTCAGAACCTTTTGGACAAAGCGTGAATGTCGAGTTTAGTTTCTTCAACCTCTGGATTGTTTTCATTGCATGTGCATTGTGCAGTAATAGAGTAGTAGGTTGTAAATATACAGTATTATGTAAGCACTGACCAGACTCCAGAAATAGGAATACGAGATCTGAAAAAAAAACCCTTTATTTTTACTGGAAAAAAATTTCAATTATATAATCAACAATATGAGTTTCTCAACAGTATTGTGCCTGTTTTTTGCCATACTATTTAAAAGTCTCAATATTGAAGGAACCTTAACTTAAAATAAAAATAAAACAAAAGCAACTGTTGGTTTTTTGTCTCACTTGTGAGATGTGATAAAGATGTGCCCACTCTCAGTGCTTCATTTCCATAGCCAGTAAACACCCAAAGCAATGGCCAGGCAAGAGAACACGGACGCTATGGAGACACAAAACATTGACTAGCATTATTATAATTTCATTGTTGATTATTGTAGTATAATATGAACAAAAATTTCAATTATTTGGTATAACTTTAATTTATACTTATGCTGAAAATATTACAAAACAAAATCATATGATGCTGACATCTACACCTGCGAGGTAACGGATGGTCTCCAGTTTGAGAGACTCCAGAAGGGTTTTGAGCGAAGCCACCTGCAGGTCCATCTTCTTGCTGATCTCCATGTTGTCGTGATCCAGGCAGGTTTTCTATTATCAATGGCAGACCACAACAATAAACATGCAATGTGCACACCAGAGACACCATAAACAGAATGTGTGAACACAGAAATGCTCATTGATGTTGTGTTTACCTTTTGATGGAAGTCTGTGCTCGCTTCCATCAGCTTCTTCTCCTGTTCTGTAAACTGGCACAAGACAAGATGCTCAGTTCCAAGTCCATGCAAGCATGCACAGCCGGGCGTTTACACATTCACCATGTCAGAGATGCGGCTGCTCTCCAGGTTAATGTCCAGTTTGGTCTCCGCTCGCACTTTCTGACTCTCCTCCTTCAGTCGGTTATGTAGCTGCTCCAGTTCCCGCTTCATCTTCTTTACAAAACACAAAGACTCCACCAATTTCCACACGTCTTGTCCTGTTAATTAAGATGCAATGGTACCGCGTTCTCAGATCTCAGGTTGGCAAAGTCGCTCTTCTCCAGGATCACCATGTCCTTTCTGATGGAGTCCAGGTGGGCCATGATCTGCTGCAGGGCAATTTCCTGAGCAAAACAAAATAAAAGCTCCATTTACATTCAAATGCGGCGAGGGAGTGAACAATCACAACACAAGTGTGATGTTCTGAATCACGGCGCCCCACCTGGTGCGACTTGGTCACCATGTCTTTATAAACAATGTCCATGTTGGCTGTGGTCAAAGTCACCAGAGCGGAGACGATTAGCTCAGCCTGGCGTTTCTCTAAACCTGTGAAAAACAAGCATGGCACGGTTATAAATGAGTTGACAATGTATGTGAGCTGTGTGTGTAATTAATTACGCAGCCATTATTACCCATTAGGCACACGCACGATATAATGAGATGCAATACAGGAAATTGATTTTTAGAAATGGCGACCACTGATGGGATTAGCAGGGCTAAGCCAAAAGGAAAAGAAGAAGATTTAAATAAAATGATATATGTGTGTGTGTGTCTGTGTATATATATATGATAAATAAGTCAAATATATATTTAAAATTCATAAAATTAGCATCATTGTGAGTGTGACTGGTTGGCTGTCTGCCCTGCGATTGGCTGGGCACAGTCCAGGGTGTACCGCACCTCTCACCCAAAGTGAGCTGGGGTAGGCTCCAGCATACCCCCGTGGCACTAATGAGGATACGCGGCATTGAAAATGGATGGATGGATGCATATATTCATGTTTTTTTACATGATGTTATAAACATACTTTCAACCATGCATATTTAGTGAATAGAAATAGTTTGCAGTCGTTTTCTCACCGCTATTCGCCAGCTCGGTCACCATGGCTTGCGAGTCAAAAGTAAGTTTCCGCTGCTCCAGGGGAATTAATTCAACTTTCCTCAGGTCAAAGGTCGCCATTGGTCCCCCAACATGAATATCTGTAAGCACACAGAGCAGCTATAGCAACACTTGCAGCTGAAAAGCAAAGACGGGATCGAGGTTACGACCGCTTATTGAAATGCATGTATTATACGCAGACGTTTATTGCGAGTTTTAAACCTGAAACGAGTGTTAAACTTGCACGTAGACACAAATATGAGTACAATCACGTAGCCGTTGACTAAGGACGTTATAGTCACCTCTCCAAGTGGCAAGCCGCCGTAGCGTCCATCGCCGTAACAGAGTATTCATTGGGCCCCGCTTGGCCTTAAAGGTGCAGTAAAGGTAACCTAAGTAGATAAAGTTTGTGAAATGTCGGCCTGTTGAATGGATGCAACGCGGAGGCAAGAGTGTGTAGTCCTTGTGTTGCCTCCTCGTGCTGTGGGAATTTTCAGTCGCTACAGTCGACTATTAAAACGCGTCTATATGTCATGTGTCGTGTAATCAATTCGGAAACTATTTCATCTCCAAATAGCACCGAATGGTGTCCTCTTCGAGAGTTATGCGGTCTTGGCGATAATTTTTACTCCATCGTTGTCGATAAAGCTTTCTGTTCAAACGCAGCAACAAGGAAGTGTCATGGCGGCCGCCGCCGTGGAAAGTGGCAGCTGGTTTTATGCGTTAGCCGTGGGAGTTTCCCTGCTCAAAGCTCTGTTCATCAACGCCTAGTGAGTCGAAGATTGTTTTTTTTTTAAAACGAAGATTCGTTGTGTTAGTTCGGTTGTTTTAGCGCGTCAAAGTACCGCAATACAATTGCTAACACCCGGCTAACACCCGGCTAACACCCGGCTAACACCAGACTGACTGGCTCAAAACGTCTACTAAGTATTTTTTTTTAAGATAAAGCTTAATATAGAGGCGCCTGCGTTTATTTTGTATTAGCCATATTGATGTTGGAGGAATTGTCACTATAAACAAACAGTTGTTTTTGTTTGTGTCTGAAGTCATTCCACAGATTTTGAGGTGCACAGGAACTGGTTGGCCATCACATACAGTCTGCCTGTGTCCAGGTGGTACCATGAGGTGAGGGTCTCCTTTCTGTCTTGTCATGCATTATTCTCATTCACCCAGGTCGTTGTACTCTGAAGGGCATGGGATGGATTGCCACTGGACTGTTCACGTTCGAGGATGCTTTCATCGGTTTATGCTCAAGATCGGACAGCTCTAGAGGGAGGGGATGGCATGGGATGCAAGTATTTAGCCCAAGGGTGGGCAAACTACGGCCAATGGGCTACATCAGGCCTGTCAAGCGTCCTAATCACACACACTGGGCATTTCCAAATTCCTTTGTTTAAACATTCAACGTGAGAAGTGTAGTCGGCAACATGACTTCAATGTTATTCTGGCAGACTCGAGTTGCCAAAATAGTCAGAAGTCATCTGTAACTTGTACAAAAAAGCCATGCAAACAACACAATGCACGGCGTTTAATGTGGCTTCCAAAACTGATGCAATGCCCGCCGACAGTGCTGATTCTGTAAGTGGTGAAAAACAAATGTATGCATGTATAGACACTGTACAGTGTTCCCTCGTTCATTGCGGTGTAGTGGTTCCCAAAACAGCCCACAATAAGTGAAATTGAAGTGAAGTAACTTTATTATTTTACATTTCTTATACATGGTTTTAAGGCTGTAAAGCCCCTCACTATACACTTTTCTCAGACTGTTCGCACATTTGTCTCTTGTTTAAACACTCTCTAAGTACAGACTTTAGTAGATTAAAAAAAAAAAAAAAAGTATCTAAGAACTGTTCTGCACGGGATGGCACAGAGATTAACAATGGTCCTGTAACCATTCAGGATGCAGAACACAACACGAGGGGTTTCTCTGAGCCAATCAACACAATGCACATTCATACACAGTTAAAAAAAATACAAATAAAAAATCTGAGAAGCAGCGAGTCTGCGAAAAGTGAAGCGTGATGTAGCGAGGGAACACTTAATCTACTCACCACAACACAATGTCCCTGAATGTTATTGTTAATGTGACTGACATGGATGACAGCGGTATGACAAAAACATTTTATTAAGTGAGTACCTTTTTTGCAAGAAAATGTTTGTGTAATGCACTTTAAACCAAAAGTGGCCGTGTCTAGTTTGTTTGAGGATACTCTTGTTGGGGGTGCCTCAACCGTAAAGGACAAATGCAGGTACTAAAAACACTGGAGCCCACACCATCCCCTCAGACTAGAGCGGCTCTTTCTAGTCCTGAGCGTAAACTGATGAAGCTTGCTGGGATGAGAGGCGGAACATCTTCTAAGACAACCCAAACTGTCCAGCTGCCATCAACACAATGCCCCGAGAGTCTTCTGTCTGTCTTTTTACAATAAATACTGTCCATTGCTGGTCAGTAAATTTAACTACTACTCCGTCCTCTTGTTTGTTTTTGTCTTCCTTACAGAACACTTCTGAGTGGACCCTGGACTACCCGCCTCTGTTCGCCTGGTTCGAGTTCAGTCTTTCCAACATAGCTCAGCACTTCGATAAGAACATGTTGGTGGTGGAGAACCTCCACTACGCTAGTCCGGCCACCGTCCTTTTCCAGAGACTTTCAGTAATCTTCACTGATGTGCTTTTCATCTATGCTGCAAGAGAGTGAGTGTGATTAATCTCAAGCTACTACTATCTCTTATACAGGTTTTTCTGCATTCAGTTGACGCTGATGATGGTTGTCTTTGCACAGGTGCTGCAGGTGTGTTCGGGTCCAAAAAGGCACTCGAGATGTCCTTAGTCGTCCGTCTTTTGTCCTGGCCGTGCTGCTGCTCTGGAACTTTGGTCTTCTCATTGTTGATCGTATCCCTAATTCTTCAAGCCATCCTGCCTTTGCTGAGTTTACGAAGGTGTCTCAGGACATCATTGCAATGTACAGTCAGGTCTCTGTTTTTGAGCATCCCAGTTGTCACATGGTTGGGTTTTCAGCGAAATTTTGCTCCAGATAGCTTAGCTTAAAATTAAAATGCTATCATTATTATGTGTTGTAATATTGACGTAGTTGCTCCTTGACATTGTCCCTCAGATATTCATTTTCAGTACAACGGCTTCCTGTTTGGTTTCCTGCTGCTCTCGGTAGCCAAACACCTGCAGGTAACAAATCACGACAAGCTTGAAACCTTCTTCTTCTTTCAAACTATGAACAGTCTGCAACTTAACTTTGGCTCTGGACAGTCACGGCACCTTGAGGGGGCGCTGCTGTTTGCCATCCTACTCAACTTAAAGCACATCTACTTGTACGTGGCGCCTGCCTACGGCGTCTTTCTGCTGAGGAGTTACTGTTTCACTCGGGATAACAGCGGTACGTCCGACAAGCTTGTAGCACCCATGCAGCTGCCTAATATCATCACAGCAGTCACTTTACGATGTGGGACTAACTAACAATGGATGATGATCTTAAAAGTATCAATCACTGACACCATGGTGTTGTTTTCCTGTGCAGATGGCTCCATCAGATGGAGGAGTTTCAGTTTGCTCCGTTTGCTTGCCCTTGGAAGCATTGTTGTCACCGTCTGCGCCCTTTCCTTCGGCCCGTTTGTCGCCATGGTGAATGCATTTAAAGCCACAAAAGGGATTGATGCAGAAAACATGATTTTCAATGAAATATCATATAAAAAGGGCTCTATTATGCATTCTTTTTGCAGGGTCAAGTTCCTCAGGTAATCTCTCGTCTCTTCCCCTTCAAGCGCGGCCTCTGTCATGCGTACTGGGCACCAAATGTCTGGGCCCTCTACAACATCCTCGATAAAAGCTTGGCCACGCTTGGTAAGAAGAATGTAAACGTACCTTTCTCCTCATTAAAATTATTGTCAAGTAAATTAACTGCTAACAGAGTCACTGTCCACTGTGGCCACCATAAAAATTTGATAATTTTACAGGCAATGTTTTAGGTAACATTTTAACATTTCTAGCTGTCGTACAACTGTTAAAACAAGTTACCCGGTGTACAATACAACTCAAATAAAGTAGTCGTCCTATAATTAGTTCCAGACCGGACCGGGTTATGTGACTTGCCGCTAATTAGGATTTGATATAAACTCATTCAAAAGGAGGTGCTGATGCAACTCCTCCCCAGTCAATTAGGCTTGAGTGCAATTTTAATGACGTAAAAACGGCCACTAGGTGGCAGAAGTGCACGTGATTAGAGCTCGGTAGGGGTCATGAGATGGAGAAACTGACATGACAGGAAGAGGAAGCCCTTGCATAAAGGCAGCTGCTACAGTTGCGTACCACACACACACACACACACGCACAAAAAACGCATTGTATGGAAACTTTATACACGCACACTCATGCTTGTTCACACACATAGTTCAGTTCCATATATGAAAATTGTAAATAGGTAATGGTGTAATTATGGTGTAAAAAATGTGCTTATGTTGTGGAACAGTAGCTGTCACAAAAGCTAAAATATAAGTATTTAAAGTGAAAGTTATGCTTGAAATGTATCTTTTCACAAAAAGCTTGTTTTTTTTCTCTTTTCTAGTGTGCAAATGATATTTTCTTGAAATTACCTATGTTCTACCAATGAATGGAAAAGGGTAGAAACATTGTTTTTCTTCTTCTTTTGTTAGGTTCCATGTTTATATAGCCATAGAACACAATATTCTGAGTGCCTGAAATATCAGTCTAAAATGGTCGGTGTGGAAGGGTCTTTTGAATGAGTTATTAAATGGAAACTTTGTAGCTACCACATTAGAAACCTGTGTATGGGTTTCTAAATATGATTTTTTACAATATGTAAAGGCCTGGCATCATGAAATAACACTCCTATTATTCATTACTCACCTGTAATGCACCCGCTACGGGATCACTGCAGGGACACTAGACGGCCACCGCTGTAAACACGGGATGCTATCGAGCTCTTACTCCTTAGTCTCCAATTTATATATTCTAAACTTAAGAAAGAGTTTCAAACAGAGTGGGAAAGAAGGACAAAGTAAGAAGCCAAAAACTTACCACTTCCACACGGATTCGGAGGAGAACGTCTTTTCTCTCTCTCTCTGTGTGTGTGTGTGTGTGTGTGTGTGTGCGTGTGTGTGTGTGTGTGTGTGTGTGTGTGTGTGTGTCAGTGAGAGAAGGTAATGTAAAGTCATGTCTCATGAATGTATCATTACTGACGCCTAGTGACCCGAATACTACATATAACTTTTTATATGTAGTACTTTTTACTGTATATGTAGTACTATTTCAGAATTTGTTTGCACAGCAAACTCTCTGGCATATCATTCAAGAAAAATCAGGTTGGAGGTTTGACATTGAAAAACTCATAATAATAGCTCTTGTTTTCCCCCAGGTATTGGTCTGAAGCTTCTAGATGAGACAAAGCTTCCTCGGGCCTCCATGACAGGCGGCTTGGTTCAAGAGTTCCAACACCTTGTCCTGCCCTCCGTGTCTCCATCCATCACCCTTGTTTGCACTCTGTTGTCCATACTGGTGAGTCCTTAGTAAATCAATCAAACCCTTCACTCAGACAAGTTGTCCGTCTCCTTGCGCCGTCATTGAATTCCTCAGTGGTGTGATTTGATAGCCTGCAGTGGCATCCATCTGGCTGCGGCCCCGCGGTGCTCGCGGTTTCCTGCGCTGCCTGCTGCTCTGCGCTCTTGGCTCCTTCATGTTCGGCTGGCACGTCCACGAGAAAGCCATCCTCATCGCCATCCTGCCTCTCAGGTGATCTTTTTTTTAATTCATACAGAGTAGAATGGAACTTTGTACAGATTAAGTCAGCAATGCAGTTTCTTCCACAATGTAGTCTGCTGGCAGTCGAGAGCAGAGAGGATGCTGGCATCTTCTTGGTTCTTACCACAACCGGACACTACTCGCTGTTCCCGCTGCTCTTCACCCCAGCAGGTAAAACACCAGTTGTTTCTGTAGAGTATGTTAAAAGAAACCCTATCTTTTTTATGCACATGTATTTATTATTATTTGAATATATTATTGTTATTATTATTATATAATAATGACACCATACATTTTTTTTGCAGAGTTGCCCATCAAATTTGCACTGATGTTGATGTTCACCATCTTCTCTTTTGCTGCCCTTGGGAGAATACATAGGTGGGAAACTGTTGTCTTGCATGTATATTTACCATCACTAACACCCTGGTTTTTATTGTTTTACAAGATTGGCATGTAATATTACACATTTTTTTCCTCATAAAGCTACAGCTTTTTTAAAATACTTTTTTTTAGACATCTTTCTTGTAATATTGCAATTTTGTTCTCACAGTACAGACATTTAAATTCTCATAATAGTATGACTTTATTTTGTGTTTTTTTTTTTTGTAATTCAGACTTTTTTATTGTAATATTTTTTCCCATTAAAGTAAAATAAAAATAATTCTGTCAAAATTACAAATTAATTCGGGGACAGTTATGTTTTTTGTCTTTATACAGAATTATACTTTCTTCCTTTAATGTTACACATTCTTTTACTTACGACTTATTTTTTTCCTCAAAGTTGAGACATATTTGTAAAATTACAAGTTGTTGTTGTTATTATTGTACAATTTTTGATTTCTTTTTAACATATTTTTTATTCTCTGAACATTACAGCTTTTTTTTTTCCCTTTTTGAGTATGGCTTGAATATTCTTTTGTAAAACTACATTTACATAACCATAAACACGACTATGCAGTTTGCACAGCACAATGCTTTTGTGTACAGTACTTTATTGCAATGTTGTCTCCCCCTAGTGGACAGGGGTCTCTACTGCACCCCATTGAGGTCGTCTACCTGTCTGGCCTGGTTGCTGTGGCGGTTACCTGCGAGCTCATCTTTCCCCTGTCACCGTGGCAACAGAAACTACCCTTTCTCCCCCTGCTCTTGACGTCAGTCTACACCTCGCTGGGCGTGTGTTACTCTTTCTTGCGTCTCTACGCCACTCTTCTGCGACCACAGCAGCAGGTCCGCAAATCCAAACAGCTGTGACGCAGGTTCGATTCCTGCATTGACCCAGACGTGAGCTGTGAACTCAATCAGGTAACAAGCAGAAACACAAGAACTGTTTAGTTTTGGGGACCCCTATGGTGCCTGTTTCCAAATCCTGTTGTTCGCAATGATTATGAATTTCCCTTGACCAAAAATAATCTGACCAAAATGGACACACAAGATGGACATAAGATGTTTTTAAAAATGTTTTACATGAATAAAAAGTACACATTTTAAAGACTTGTATTTCATATTTCTTTTGTATATCATCTCTTGCTACTGTTGCTAGTATTTCCCATCAGTTTTGTACAGAGGTGACACTATAGTTTGAAAACATTTATCGGTAAGGCAACACGAGACTTGATTTGTTACAATGAACTTAATTGTTTAAGGGGAAAGGTCACTGTAAAAATCTATTGCACAAATACCTAAGAGCAATATACATGCTAACCTGTTAGCAGGTTGCACGTTCAACACAAATACAAATAAACCAGTTCAGTGCCAATATTGACATGTGGCGCTCTCACTTAGCAACTTAGCACAGGTGCTCTGCTATCCCTTTAAGGGTCGAAAAGTGGCCTCTCGTCCTTGTCGAAGCACAAGTTAGTTTACATGTAACATACATGGTGACCCCATAATCTCATCACAAACGTCATCATGGGGGGGGGGAAGCCACTCAGTATCCTCATCAGAGACCATTCACACAAAAAAACCCCAAAACAAAACAGTTCAAGTGCATTTGTTTTCATGAAAAGCACGTGCCCGTTTGCTTCATCGGCTGGGTCCCTAAAGGTGCCTGACATCAAAGGTCGTGGGGCATTCAAAGAACGGAACTTTTACGGAATAACGGAAACGTATGTTGACAGAAATAACAGCTCCTAGCATCAGGCACTAGCGACATTGTCTAGGTTAACGCGTAAAGCAACATTGTTTTCGTAAGATGAAGTTCAAGCATTTGGTAAAAATCCAATTTTACATGTCGACATCTGGATTTAAAGTTCTCCTCCAACTTAAATCGAGATACAGGCACTAAAGTCGACAAACTGGGATAGAAGCAGAGTTTTCCTCTTGGGTATCAGGTCGGCTCTCAGCCCCTGCGGCCCTCCACGATGATGACAAGCACGGGCGTCAAATCCATCAGGTTCCTTAAGATGTCCATGATGTCCTTGTGGTCTTTAGCTCCCTCGATGAACTCCTCCAGGGTCATCTCACCTGATGGACGATGTTGAGGTAAGTTGGCGGGGAAAAAGAAGGGCCGGTAGCGTTTAGGTGCGTGTTACCTTCTCCTTTTACATCGATCCTCTCGAATATGAGGGTGACGATCTCTTCGGGGTCAATGTCTCGGTTTCGTGTAATGTCTTGGATGGCCTGCAGAGGGAGACACACTGATTATTTGTAGTGTGTTCTGAGTGATGGTTCCCGGTGAGCGAAGTGGCAGAGGTTGAAATCCTGATGGACAAACTGGGTCCCCCCCCCAGTTCCTTTCCACTTCCTGTTATCAGATATGCTGATTCAGCACATTAGATCTCGTCTTTCTTTGCTCTTAATCCCGAACCCGCTAGGACAGGGCTCAGGAACCTTTCGGGCTACGAGAGCCGTGAAGAACACATATTTTCAAATGGAATTTTGTGAGAGCCTTATCCCATTTTTTTTTAAAAAGGGAATAAAACTAAAGGTGTGCCAACATTTTTAGGAGATAAGTGCAGAGAAGGGTTTATATTTTTGAATGTCATTTTTAACACTGTGATTCTTGTCATGCTTGTCAGCAGAAAAATTACACATAACGTTACACATCATAAAACTATTATATTTTTAATTATAATATTATGACTTCATTCACACAATGTTTTAACTTTATTCCCAAATTAATTGTTTCCCCAACCTAATATTCCCAAAGTTCTAATTATATTGTTTTGTTTGTTTCTTAATATTGCAACATTTAAAAAATAAAAATGAACTCTGTTACTAAAATGATATTGTTTTTACTCATAATATTACAAGTTTATCTCGTAAATTTGTGACCTTTTTTCTTAATATTTTGTCTTTCTACTCAAATTACAGCAGTTTTTCAAATTTCTGCAGTTTTTAAAAAATATTTTCCAATGTTTTCAACTTCTCATAATTATGACTTTATTCCTGTAAGATTTTGACTTTATTGTCCTAATATTATGACCTTTTCCACAACCTAATTTTCTAAAAATGACAACTTTTTTGGTTAGATTTTTTTTCTTAATATTTTGACTTTATTTTTTGTAAAATTACTGCCAAGTTTTCAATTGTTGCTGTTTCCTTAAAGTTTTTTGTTAAATTGTATTTTTAAATTGTATTTTTACACCCATGTTGTAAAGCAAGATATGTTACATATATTTGAAGACAAAAATAAATTTTACAATCTTTAGAAACTTCTGAGAGCCATATGTGGTCATCAAAAGAGCCACACCTGGCTCCCGAGCCATAGGTTCCATACCCCTGCTCTATGACTGAAAAGTCATAGCCTTTTGCTTTGTTGATTACCGAAAAAATAGTCTCCAACTCTTCTTTGTCGATCTTTCCATTTCCATCCTGGTCAAAGAGTTTGAAGTACCACTTGAGCTTCTGGTTGATTTCTCCTTTCAGCAGCAGACTGATGGCGGCGATGTATTCCACAAAGTCGATATAGCCGTCCTGCACAGAGGCAACACGCGACTATATTATTGCTGTCCAAATGTATGCACTTTTTCTGATTGAGTGAACCTCGTGGTGGCGCTTCAGGAAACACCAGTTTGACCTACTGATGTAGGCGAATCCAAGTCAAGATCAGTTAGGTTCTTCCACAGTAATTCTGCTAGGAAGAAGTTGTATTATTGAAAATGAAAATACAGTTGTAATCACAAGATTTAAGTTGAAATATTACGAATATAATATATGATGAACAACTAATAATTTAGACACAAAAATACAAAGGAAAAATATTACTAGACGGTAGTCACCACAGCAGATATAGCGTGTGCAGGCAGGCTGGAATGGGTGGAGAAAAGTGTCGGGTGTGATGTGTGATAGAAGCTAAAGGCCTTTCAGCTAAAATGAAAGGAAAGGTGTACTAAACTGTGGTGAGACCAGCCATGTTGTTTGGTTAAGAGACAGTGCCGCTGAGGAAAAGGTAGGAGGCAGAGCTGGAGGTAGCAGAGATGAAGACGCTGAGGTTCTCTTTGGGTGTGACCAGGATGGACAGGATCAGGAATGAGCACATCAGAGGGACAGCACATGTTAGAGGTTTTGGAGATAAAGTCAGACAGGCCAGACTGAGATGGTTCGGACATGTCCAGAGGAGAGATAGTGAATATATTGGTAGAAGGATGCTGAGTTTTGAATTGCCAGGCAGGAGGCCTAGAGGAAGACCAAAGAGGAGTTTTATAGATGTAGTGAAAGAGGATACAGAAGACAGGGTTAAAAGGAGGCAACTGATTCGCTGTGGCGACCCCTGGAAGGATAAGCCGAAAGGAAAAGAATGAAGTTTAATAAAGAATAAGGAAAGTTACTGTCTTGTTATAATACAACTTTTTTATGGAAGCATTTTCTTAAATTGTGTTTTATGTTTATACTGTACGTAATTATCAATTGGTGTTTTTACTTTAATGTTTACATTAGTGTTTTTGTTCAATTTGGCCTAAATACTCATAATATGCTTTAACCTCGATGATGAACACCCACCCAAAAGTAACCCTGTAAGTCTGGAATTTTCTCTTTTTGGGTGAAGGGAGGGTGGCAGTCCTTTCCCGTTGAAATTTAGTCTCGGCGTGTTCTAAGTCACTCCACCATGGTAACGAGACTGTGAATCCAATAAAGTGTTCTTAATAAAGCAGCTCTGCACACCAACGCTCTAAGCCAATTTGACGGTGAGGCCATGAGCGTATCCGCCTTGCCAACGCCACGATTCTCTAACAACCATGACTTTTGATTTCTGACGCGCAACTTGTTTTGTATTCTTACACCGCATGGTTATATTCACTCACCCCATCCATATCGAAGGTGAAGAACACTTGGTCTACGTAGCTGTTGGCTTTCTCGGTCATGCCCTTCAGGTTGAGAATGGTCTTCAACTCGAAAAGCGTAATGAGGCCCGACGGCGACTCCCGCATGAACATGTTGTACCAGTGGTGCATGTCCTCGGCAAGGATGTCATCCAGGTTGGAGCCGTGGTTCCCCATCATTCAGAACTGGGTAAGGGGGAACTCCTACAAAAACAGGGGTAAGGAGGTCTACATCCAAAAGTGTGCAGATGCAAGGTAGAGAACACAAATGTAGGAAGACAGGAAGGAAAACTGCCAAAATGGCTACAACTCCATGGTGGTGAGGCCAGCAGCAAGCTTGAGGATGCTGCAATCAACCTGCGTGAGTGACTGCAGGCGGAGAGCAAAGGACGCTCTAACCCTCTTAGGTCCTTGGTCCTGCAGACTAAGGGGACACTCCTGAAATAACACTCTAATGAGATGAAGTTGCCATGCCGCTGTGCCCTGAGCCTCTACCTGGCCCGCTCAGGTAAGAGGGCACCCTTAGTTACATAATACGATCAACTGTATGACCTGGTTCACCCGGTTTTCCTATTGGGCCGCCAACTCAGGATGCCCTCCTGGAATGAGTTGGCACTTTGTTAAACCGCAGCACCATGGAGTCTCAGTCATCCACAAATCCATCCTCAGAGACAGAGACCTAAGCCCCCTTCACACAGCACGCATAAAAGCCAGTGTGCTCACACTCCCCCATTCCCAGCCTATGTTGCTTTTTTTCCATGTGACACAGTGACACAGAAGGGCCCGATAATTTTTCTCGGTTTGCTTTGTTGAGGTGCAGCAGAGGCGGGATGGTGTGTGCGTGAAAGGAATATAAGCAGAAAGCTGCAACAGTATTGTAGAGCAGAGTTTCCCAACCGTTTTTGTCTGCTTTACGATACCATGAGTCCTCCCTTATGGAATCACAGGAGTGCCAAAATTAAAATCAGTAGAATGTAACAGAATGCAACGCAACTGTTGTCTCCCTAGGGAAACTAATTGTAGTGCACGTGTTCCACTTTATTGTCTGGCTTGATATGAAATGACTGACAAGATTCACTTATCATCTTGGGAATCATTTATTAAATTTTTTCACGTACCCCCTGCAATTTGCTCGCATACCGTTAGGGCAGGGGTCGGCAACCTTTACCACAAAAAGTGCCATTTTGTCTCCTCTTCCAGTTAAAAACAATAAAAAATGTTCGGGAGCCGCAAACTTATAAACTTTTAAGATCTTTTCTCTCACAGGAGCGGCACTTCCTGAGCAAGCCTGCCACACCATGAGAGAGCAGTCCGGGCACGGTGAGGGAGGGCTACCGCTGTAGCTATAAAGCCGAATATCCAATGTCAAACTAAATTTAACACGGTGTATTGTCAGACATAAACGTGAAAGCACATATTGTTCCGAGCTCTGAGTGCGCAGGCAGTCAACTGCCGCTGCACATAACCTGCCTCTGCTGGAGTCACCATCTCGGCGATTAGCATGTCACGGACTGTGAGCACATAGCTACAGCGCTCTTCTCGTTATAAAACATATTGCTATGCTCCTGTTAATTACATTGTTTACAGCGCAGTAACTTGTTTCAAACTCACCTCAAAACTCCTTCACGATTTTTGTACGCATACTCCTGGTTGGGAATCTCCCATCTTGTTAAAAAGGAACAAGAAGGAGTGGTGGGAACGGCTGTGAAGGTAGTATCCGATGCATAACAAGCAGTACAATTCCTTTTTTAGGGTGTTTGGTTTAACACTCGAGACTTGTTTTTCCCGACTTATTGTGTTGAAAGCGATTGATTCTGTAAAAGTAACGTTGTTGCGTTGGTGGGTTCTGTGCGTAGTGCACATATAAATAAATGCTACAGCGATAAAGCTAGAAGAGCGACATGAACTTAATGACCTGACACTCACTTCTCCAGCCCTGTTGTGATAAAAACAATTCCTCTGCCTCTGGTACGGCTCTGGTGCTACCGCAGAAAGCGGAAAACTACTAGGTCGACTCTGTTCTCCTGTTGTTCCATGTTGCGTTGTTTGTACAGAACAGCAATAAAAAGTAGTGGAAAGAAGCTGGCGTTTCCAGGCAATGAGAAAGCTTGCTATTGTTTCTAAGATGTAGAAATTAGATTTCATGTAACAGTTCCAACCAGTCAGCTTAGCCGTGTTGTGATCCGGATCTGTCGGCCTGTCTGGATGGCCAAGACCTGGGATTACCAACGAAAAGGTTTAACAAAGAACCATTATGTTCACTGTGAAAGAACTCATCAAGAACTGACACACCCCTTTCTCCAAACACCTTCCCAGCGTGCCTTCAGCCACCCAACTTGGAAGGTAAACTTACACGTGTGTTTATTTGTGGCTGCAGTTTCTCGAATGGGAGTTTACCAGAGGATCAAAGTGCTTAATTTGCCCCCTCGGAATCAGACTGATTGCGGCCATGTAATGGGATTAAAGCCCATGCAAAGGTAGCCCCGTTTGCCTTTTGGTCGTTTCCTTAAGTGAACCTTGATCGGGATTAAAGTGTGACCCAATAAAGTGAAAGAGCGCCAACTTTAAAGAGACCTTCCTGCTAAACCCGGTCATGTAGGCTTTTATAGCCGGTCTATGCGTATATTTAAAATGTGTTTTTTATAAGAATATTGTAGGCACTTTATGTGCACAATACTTTCTTATAGTAGATAAGTACACTGCTCAAAAAAATTAGATTAGTTGGGCATCTCTGTGTGGAGTTTGCATGTTCTCCCCGTGCGTGCGTGGGTTTTTTCCGGGTATTCCCGTTTTCTCCGACAATCCAAAAACATGCATGTTAGCTTAATTGGCGACTCTAAATTGTCCATTAGAGTGTGAATGTTTGTATGTCTGTCCTACGATCGACTGGCGACCGGTTTCCTCCCACATCCCATGCATGTTAGGTTCATGCATGTTAAATTGTCTATGGGTGTGAATGTGAATGTTTGTTTCTCTGCCCTGGGATTGATTGGTGACCAGTCCAGGGTGTACCCCGCCTCCTGCCCGAAGTCAGCTGGGATAGAGTCCAGCATACCCATGACCCTAATGAGGATAAGCAGTATAGAAAATGTGGTGAGTTTTGCTGAATTGCAAATAAATTCAGTTAAACTTCAACTTCAAATTCAACTCAACATCAAAATTCAAATTCATTCCTCAAATTTAAATGAATTATGAAATTCTGAGTTTTGATTATGCTTCGGGGGGCAAAGTTTATATGGCAATTTTGCGGCCTCTGATGTCGTATGTAGGAGGCGGGAGGCTGCTAGTTTGTATGAGTGTTTTGCAATACCGAGACGGTAGAAGGCTGGCTGTGTTGCAATGTCCCACATTGCTTGGTTCTGTGTAAAAGACACTGGTAAATAGGTGCCAGTTCCACTGACCAATGTGCCAATTCAGACACATTTGTATGAAAGAAGCTAATGACCGCTCTTCAAAAATAATGGCTGGTTTGGAATTGCTCCTTGATCTTCCAGAGCATTTTTTCTTCTTTTTGTTGACTTGTAGCCATATTGTACAGAGTAGCCAAGACAGAAGAGCATGTGCCACATTTAGCACTTTTGTGACAACTTAAACATGCATTGGGAAGTTAGCATTTAGAAAAAAGGCCATTACTGCTTTATACTGCCAAGTTTTTTTTAGATTTAATGATTAGACTGCCACACTCTTGGACTTTAGTGGTTCTACTTTTTTTTTTGGTTGACTTTGTGAGTCTGCTTGTGATCAAGAGATGGCGAGTTTGATTCCCAGATCCTTAGGCGATGGTTTAAGGAATGCTGTAAGGAAGGCGGTAGGTACAGCACAATCATTGTGTTGTGCAGTAAATGTGGTAGTTTTATACGATAAAAACATTCTTATCTCTGACAGACGTACGGGAAAGGATCAACACTTCAAGTTCATTAGTAGCCAGTGAAAAACACCTTCACAATAAAAAAAAAAAATCAAACACACACAGCCTTGTAAAAAGGCAGCAGAAGAATTTCACCATAAGAGTCTCTGCCATCTTTGAGACAGCCAGCAGCCATTCTATAAAAAAAAAAAAAAAAGTTTTTTTCTGCACTGGTTGAGTGTTTTTTTCCCAACCAGTCCCGTTTGGATTCGAGTCTTGGACCCGGATTTCAACTGTGACAGGTGGAACCCTGCAGGACACAATCAAGCTCTTAATCATCCCATTCAAGAATCTTACGAAAATGTCATCACTACGACTATTAACTATCCAAAACACTCACATTGCTTTTCTGTTCTTTTTGGTTGTTTTGGTTATCTGCTGAGCTCTTCTCCTTGTTTCCTTCCTCCTCCGTGACTCCATCTCCACTCGTCTGGGCTTCTCCGCCCTCTTCCTCCTTGTCTTCATCTTCTCTTCGGAGCTTGCATTCACAATTTGTTTTTGTTTCATCGGCTTTGCTTTTCTCTACATGTTCTCCTCCGTTTTCGTTGTTGAAGACGCTTCCTTCGCCATCTCGCTCTGTTGTTTCACCGTCCGGTTGGCTTGCGGGCGTGTCTGTCTGCTCTGTGGCCACGCCGACTTCATCACTGCTGCTAGACTTTCTGTGGCGACGGGATGGAGGGCGTCGCCTGAGGGAGTGGCGTGCTCGACCCTGGAGGAGAACCAACAAAATACTGATTAATCGATCTGGTCGTCATCTATACTATCTGACCGACCTTGTTGAAGTTCTTCAGAAGAGATCCCTCCACCGCTGTAGGAGAGGATTCAAATGAGGTCGGCCCTTCCTCCCCCGTCGCCAGCAAACACGTGGGGACGGGGCTGGAAGGGCTCAGCGAAGACAAAGGGGTGCCCGCCGTGGGGCTCGGGGATGGTGGAGGGCTGAAGGGTGGCAGCAGCCTGAAGCCGGGGCTCTTGGGAGAGGGCAGGAGGGCTGACGGGGACAGAGCAAGGTTGGCCTAAAGAGAAGGAAGTGTATCGATGTCACATAATGGCGGACTGATGATAGAGCAGTGTGGACTTACCTGAAGCTTCTCAATCAGAGCTGAGTTTCTCTTGACTTTTACAGGAGAGGTGACACCTGCAGGCCTCTGACACATACAGATTATAGTCTTGGTATACATATTATATGTGTCACCTCAGATTTGGGTGGGTATGCTGGCGCCTATCCCAGATGACTTTTGGCGAGGGGCAGGCTACACCATTCACACTCAGATGAATACCTACTGACATTTTGGGAACCAGTAGGGCAGTGGTCCCCAAACTTTTTCTGCAGCGCTCCCCTTGTGGAGATCAAATGATGCCGCCCCCCCAAAAAAAACGTTAATAATGAAATGTGCTCATGGTAGGCCCTGATCCCCCCATCATAACGCCAAGCCCCTCCTAGAGGTGCTCCCCCCAGTTTGAAAACTACGGCAGTATCCATCGTGCGGCCACATGCTTAATATATTAATAGTTCATGTTTTTAAATAACATTTAATGTGACATACATTATAAACATAGTAAAACAAACAAAATTGTCTTATTAATCTTTTTATATCAAGTAAATTATTAGAAATAAAACATAGTTACTAATATTTATTGTTGTTTTTTTAGTTACCGGGATGATCAAGGGGTGGTGAATGGGCCAAGAAAGTAAGAATGTAATTTTGGTGCAAATTAAAATGTAATAAAACAATTTCAATATGTCAACATTGCCTACCTCCTGTTCGTCTCCATGGATTTTGGGCAGTAGCAAGGAGCGAGGAGGTCGACGTCTTACAGGCTTTTCCTAAAAGGAAATAATTGATGCTAATTACCTACTACCTCCTTTTTGAAGTTATCTGTATTGTATTATTGTTGTGTGAGAGTGGGACATGTATACACAATACGCTGGCATTTGGTGTTCTCTAACTTACCGTTTCTCTGACTGCAGCATCTTGAGGAGGAGATGAACCTTTGAACCTTCCAGCAAGTTCAGCCACCGAGGGCCGTGACAGAGCCTCCCCCTAAGGAAGGAGGGAAGCTGGAATGAGTCAAGGGTGAGTAAAAGTTCTTCTTGTTATAATGAGGAAAATATACCACCTGCATAGCATAGAGCTGAGCACTGAACTTTACTTAATGGGTTACACAAACACACACGCAAACACACATGCAAACACACATGCAAACACACACACACAAGCACGCACGCCACAGACAGCTGTTGATGTGCAGCTGATCCATGTCCATTTCAGCGGAAGGTCTCGCATAGCTCACATTCAACAGATAATGAAATCATCACACAGTCTGGAAGAGTGACACACACACACACACACACACACACACACACACACACGCACACATTGTTCTACTCTAACCGAGGACAGGCCAAAATGTCTTCACTTTGTGAGGTCAGTTAGTGAGATTGTGTTAGTGAATTGCATACACTAATCTGTAAAATTACCACAACCGTTAAACCACTTCCTCTTTCTGTTTTCTTCTTTGCGAGGGAATCTGATGTTCGTAGTACAACAATTCCGTAGCACAACATCTGCTTTGCAACTCTTAGTTATTGGTAAAACTTATCAAAACCGAAGTACCCGGAAAAAAACCCGTGTGCGGATGAACATGCAAACTCCACACAGAGATGCCCAATGGAGATTAGGTCATACCCGGTAATGGCCTAATTTTTCCACGTGGCTGTAAATGACATTTGTGGCGCCCCCTATCGGTTGTGGTCAAATGTTAGCATCAAAGTTTTGGTCAAATGGTCAAACATGAAGGCCCGCTCTTGCCACTGCAAGGATTTGCATGACAGCGGCCAAATTTTGTGGTAATTCATTAAAACATCCAATCTAATAGCACCAACATCTGGTGTGCTGGTCAGAAAAATAATAGCACAGGCAAGACAGTAGGGGTGCATGCTTTGACAAATGTTTGCCCTGCTGCGTGCAGCGGTTCAGGAGTAGTTTAATGTTTTAAAAAATAGTTTTAAAAATCCTTACCTGTGTTTCTTGAGCATGTCCTTCCTGCATGTTTCCCTCGCAGCCGAGCAGTTCTTCCCTAGTTTGACTGCTGTATTGTCTGTTTGAGTAAATACACAAATTATAGTCCAAAAAATGTTTGCCAGAACTAAACAACTTAGTCGAAACATTCGACTTGCTGTTGATCTGGCAAGCATCAGGATGTGAACTTGTGTGTGTGTCACACTCAGTGTTGCAGGAAGTATCAAACCCTGCAGCTTATTTCATCATCGTGTCATGGCGACAGAACTCAGAAAATTAATTCAACAAATAACTTTTAAAAATTGTTTTCATCATTTCTTAGTTTATTATTTTTCATAATAAATATTTTTTATGTATGGTATAATGGAACTGAGCACCGAAACAAATTTTCTGCGATAGATGAAATCAGTGAACTCAAATTTATTGGCAGTAATTTTAACCAATATCCCAACGTGGTTTAAAATAATAATGTAATAATAAATATATATATATTTATATAAATTTGATTTAAAAAAAAATTTTCTTAAAAAAAAAAAAAAAAACTCATACGTGAATCACCACTTTATCGTGGTGGAGGGGTTTGAGTTCCCGAGTGATCCTAGGAGCTATGTTCTCGGGGGCTTTATGCCCCTGGTAGGGTCTCTCAAGGCAAACAGGTTCTAGGTGACGGGCCAGACTAAGAGTGATTCAGAAGACCCTTATGATTAAAACAAAGAGGAGTGACCGCACCTCGCCCAGACGTGGGACACCGGGGCCTCACCCTGGAGCCAGGCCTGGGGGAGGGGATCGCAGGCAAGCGCCTGGTGGCCAGGCCTTCACCTGTGGGGCCTGGCCGGGCCCAGCCCGAAGAAGCAGCACGGGAGATCGCCCTCGCAGACCCACCACCTGCAGGGGCAAGCATAAGGGTCCGTTGCCATGCGATTTGGGAAGTGGTCGAGGGCGCGTGTCCGAGCGACCTGGTCTTCGGCGGCCAAATCTGGTTCTTGGGACATAGAATGTCACTTCTCTGGTGGGGAAGGAGCCCGAGCTTGTGGAAGAGGCGGAGACATTCCGACTAGATATAGTCGGACTCACCTCAACCCACTCTGGAACTAAATTCCTTGAGAGGGGTTGGACCTTGTTCTACTCTGGAGTTGGACTCTTGCTGTGCTGGCAGCACCAAGCCGAGGGACTATTAATAAGCTCACCCCAGCTCGCCGCCTCTGTGCTGGAGTCATCGCCGGTGACTATAGGGGGATCACACTCCTCAGCCTCCCTGGGAAAGTCTACTCCAGAGTGCTGGAGAGAAGGGTACAACCGTTAGTC
>QODF01000042.1:6058581-6115876 GCA_024372805.1 Oostethus manadensis
AAGCAGAAGAAAATGGAATGGAATGGAATAATAATATATAATACTACTATAATAGCCCTGCAATTGACTGGCGACCAGTCCAGGGTGTACCCCGCCTGGCCCTTGAAGTCAGCTGGGACGGGCTCTGGCACTCCCGCGACCCTAATGAGGATAAGCGGCATGGAAAATGGATGAATGGACTGACTATAATACGTGAATTTCTCTTGGAGATTAATAAAGTATCTATCTATCCATCTGATAATAAAACATAATATTATGAATTTCATATTTACCATATTTGGTAATCACTGCATCAATCCAACAAAAAAGAACGAAACAAGAGTAGATTCTTACTATTTGCAACACAAGAATCCAACTACAATACAAGTTCAGTACAATACCTCTACTGACGAATACAAGAATCCGTCAATCAAAAGCACTGAAAAAGCCTATTTTTGATACTCTAAACCAGCGGTGGGTGGTGGGGGCGTCGCAGTTTGAAGTGTGAGCAAAAAGGCTTGAGGTTGTGCACAAACAAATATGCTATTATATTGTGTATATACAAATATACACATTAGCACTCAATAACGTCATCAAAACGTACGTTTATGCACTCCCACCAAATATGAGGTGAAAGAAAAGTGGTTAGAAATACAGTAGTCTATCTGTGCCGTGTGAGAAAAAGTGGGACGGGTCGCCGCTTGCAACAAACAACATAAACATGCAAAGACCATGGGATTTGTAGCTGTGTATTGTTTTTTAAAATAAAACATTGGCCCGTATTTGCCAAATTGTTAACATTTACATAAAATGTGATGCAGGTATTTACAAATGTATCATTTTAAGTGTTTTTTTGTTTTTAATCATTGCACCTGAAAGCTTCTGGCCACCCGGTGGTCAGGCCCCCCTGCTCTGATCGCTACAATATGCCTCCCACTGTTATAAAGGCATTTTCAATTCAGTTTTACTCATTAAGAAACAATTACAGACGTTCACAAAGCTTGCAGTTACACAACATCACATCTTGTCAAAGCATCTTCCCGCTGAAAAATGTTGAATAGACTTGTGAGCCGGCACCCTCTGCTGGATTCATAGCTGCGGCACTCTTTTTCCCCTGCAGATCGCCCCATAAAATCACTATCTATTTAGGTTACCATAAAAAAAATGAAATGATTCACAATTTAGAGCAGCAGAGAAAAGAATATGCCTGTTAGCGAATGACAAATCACTAATAGCTGGTCATCTATTGTATGGAAAGAGGAATTCAAACTGGCGCTGAGCAGCAGCAGTAGTTTTGGCCATTCTAATGCAACTTTGCTTAAAAAAAAACCACACACACACACACACACACCCAAGCAGCCAAGAGGTAAGGTAACATTAGTAAGAGTTTTACCTCCATCCCGCCCGTCGTGTCTCGGCTGGTTTATGTCGAGTATGTGTGCGAGAGCCTGCACAGGCCTGCTGGGGTTAAATATAGAACACCACAGAGATACACTGCAGCTCATGTTCAGTCACATGTTTATCATTTCTCTCCCGCCGGCGGGTTCATTGATCAATGAAAAACGTCTCTTACTTACTGACACGTCACAATCACAAGTAATCCAGTTGCATTCTAGAATGCATAAAGTATCACCAGTATCACCAAGGGCACCAGTTTGAACAATGTAAAAACCTAGCATTTTTAAGAATGATAACATCAAATCGTCGATTACACTCTACACGGCGAAAATGCAAAAATTTGATATTCTGTATATACAATTAGTCAGAATTGCAATGTGCCATCCCCTCGTTAAGAGCAATGCAAGGTAACGTTAGGAGGGAAAAAGAAGATTGCAAAGCCAAATGCCACAGCCCCAATGTGGCAATATTCCCACTTTGAACCAAATGAACAAGGCGAGCTCATCATCACGTACTGGCCAGTATGCCCAATTTGTGGTGGCAACAAAAAGAATTTGCCCTCCTCAAACACCCGACCCAGTTTTACCATCTGGAAAAAAACTACCACTCAAGATGCAGAGCCTTCGATTGGACAGTCGACACTCTGAGACATTTGATTGACAAAGTAAATACAAACAGAACAACACAAAATGGTATAAATGCTACATTGCTAAAGAAATGCACCAAATGTTTGACAGACAGTACCACAAACACATGCACCCAATCTTGTGTAGCATCTGGGCCTGTATGCTGGGTGTCTCGTCTCACCCCTGCTATTTTATGTAGTTTACTTACTTTCAACTATTTTATCTTCTGTTAACCCGTTTGCTACTTTTTAGCTGAACTACATTATAAACCATTGTCTTGAATATCTTGCTAACACGTTTTTCCCAAGAGGTTGTCAGCAGAGGCCGCACGGTGGCTGAGTGGGTAGCATGTTGGCCTGACAGTCAGGAGGTTCATGGTTCGAATATCTGTGGGGCATCTCTGTGTGGAGTTTGCATGTTCTCCCCGTGCGTGCGTGTGTGGGTTTTCTCCGGGTACTCCGGTTTCCTCCCACATTCCAAAAACATGCATGTTAGGTTAATTGGTGACTCTAAATTGTCCATTAGAATGTGAGTGTGAATGTTTTTCTGTCTGCCCTGCGATTGACTCCAGGGTGTACCCCGCCTCCCACTCAAAGTCAGCTGGGATAGGCTCCAGCATACTCGCAACCCTAATAAGGATAAGCGGTATAGAAAATGGATGGATGGTTGTCAGCAGTTTTTTTTAATGAAGAACCCGCAGCCCTGAAAGATGTCGCCACCATTACCGGAAATTGAGTCAGTAAAACCAACTTTCATTTCTCTTTTTGTGTTCCTTCAATTCCGCCGCTAAAGGAGCAAATGGTTTCCACCAGTGTCACGTATTAGGATAGACGGTAAATGTAAAGCAAGCAACTTGAATCCTGGCAAACAATCAAACTCAAAACCACATATAAAGTCAGTTATTTAATATTAAACACTTTAAATATTCGTTAACTTCTATAATAAAATAGACGTGGATGGAATTTGGGGTAAGGGGTATTCTGACAAGCAGTTTGTCTTTACAAACAATAAATACATTTATTTTTTTTTGCTGCCTCCAGCTGTCCACATCAAACTGTAGAAAGGGGTGCGGTGTTGAATTTATCTCACTGGTTTTCTTGGTGGAATTTTTTTTAATCAAAGACAGTCAAAAGTACCAAACATGGCATCGTGGTTATCAGTCCATTCATCCATTGGAATAAATCTAAGCAAGGCACTGAAATCTCCAGAGACAAACAAACCATTCTGCAACGCCGGTTGCTTAAAATAGACTTAACGTAAAATGAATTCATCTGTTCTGTAGCCATCATAAAACTTTTTAACTGTACAGACAAAAAAACATCTTTACATTTTTAACTTAACAGTACCAAGTTAATTGTATAAGGCAGCTAAATACATCTAAAATAATTCACGTAAAACGCCTCACCCTTAAGGACGCCTGACAGACAAAGATTCCCCAATATCAATTGATGACAAATGACTTATTGTACTGCTCATTTTGTGCTTAGTAGCCAGAGCCTTTCCTGTTTCGCAGTAAGTTCCATTTCCTTTTCTATGGTTGTCATTGTACTTTTCCTCTTTTGACACCTCTAGTACCGTTCTCTGGTGGCATCACCCAACCAGAAGTCAGATGTCAAACACAATGATGGGTTTAACGGACTTTTGAGGTGTATTAGTCTTGAAAATTTAGGTAAATCTCCAAATGGTATCGCTTTTTTGCTGTTCAATTTTGGAGCGTTTAGTTGAATTAGTACAGCTAGACTAGTGGGTTTGTAGACTTGTCCATAAGTTCTCCCATTAGCCAAAAGGGAAAAATACGAGTTCGTGTCTGCAGTGATGTCACTTTTTCTTCTTGAAAATTTTATTGAAGGCGTTTCTCTTGCGTCCGCCCGACGACTCACCCTCCTCACGCCCATCCTCCTCCTCCACGGGGCTCCACCTAGGAGGAGTGTGGATGCTCGTTCCTCCGCTTGACGAGCCTGGAAGCGAGGAGCAGAGGATGGGGCCGTCGGTGCTGTCGGGCGTGATGCAGAGGGAGCGGGTGGAGCAGGAGGAAGAAAGGAAGGCGGCAGAGGTGCCCCTCAGCTCTCCCAGGCTTGAGCTCTTCTCCAGGCCTCCCCCTCCTCTAAATCTGGGGCTCTGACCCTGCAGGGAGTGGAGCCTCGATGCAAGCAGGAGGGGCTTGGAGCCGTACATGCTTCTGGATTCGCTGTGAGAGAGCGGGAGGGCGGAGTCAGAGTCTGAGCGGTCCATTATCTCTCTAAGGGAGAAAGGAGAGAATGCATTGAAATGATGTGGCTCATCAATGCTTTTATGACATTTTAGTCATGTAAACATAACAACGTAAAATGCATATACTGTACAGTTGAACCTCAGGCAAAATATTTTGGAAAAAGTCCCAAAAGGCAAGTAGAAAATGTGATTTAGCTTTTTTGCGATGCAACAAAAGAAGGGTACCAGCAATGGCAAAGATTATAACCATAGAGCTTAATGCGCCTGACTGCAGCGCATTCATTTTCTATACCGCTTATCCTCATTAGGGTCGCTGGTATGCTGGAGCCTATCCCAGCTGACTTTGGGCGGGAGGCGGGGTACACCTTGAACTAGTCGCCAGTCAATCGCAACAAAATAATGCGCCTGACTGCAATGCAATTAATCAAATAGCTGTCAGAAATTGATGTTACCAAGCAAATGCTAACATGAATACTTTATTATACCACATAACGGCCAACTTTTTTACATTTGTGTGGTTACTTAAAACATTGCCTGTATGTTTTAGAAATAATTAATTTTATGATGGCCACAGGATACATTATTTCCTTTGCATTTATTTTCCAGGGTAGTGTAATAATTTTTTTGCACCATTTTTCTAGTTTTGAAATTAGAACAACTTTGAAGTCTACCGGCATCAGTTTGTTGGCTTGAGTTTGACTTTTGAGGTTCCACTGTATATCAGTCCCTCCAAGATTTTGCTGTCTTTTTTGTGTGATTGTCATCACCCAAAATGCCCGATTTCACGGCAGCTTTTTCAAAAAGTTGAGCAAAAGCTGCAATGTTTTGAGGCGTATTTTTCTCAATAACATTGATGGACTTTCAGTTTTACAAGTTTGTTATCAGTGTTATGAATGTTCTTTTTAACTCTGATACTAATGTGTGGTCACATTAAGTGATGTTTTTGTAATTAAGAGCCCCTCCATCCATCCATTTTCTATGCCGCTTATCTTCATTAGGGTCATTAGAGCTGGGGTACACCCTGGACTGGTCGCCAGTCAATGGCAGGTATTTAAGAGCCTTTTCATTTTTAGAACATTTATGTCGGGAGTTTTAACTCCATTTCTCCACCAGGGGGCGTTCCCATCTCAGGGAGTCAAGTGGTAAGGCAGGCATTCTGTTCTTGGGTTCAGTCAGAGGGGGAAGTGAAAACAAAACCTGATGTCTGCCTTACTTCTGTGTCTACGGGCCTCATGTCCGGGCCTGTTGCATTGCCAACTGCGGGCATCTTTTCATGTGCATGTGATGCAACCACATTATTTATTCATCTATTTTGTCGCGCCGATGTTGTCAAGCGGCCGTGATGGGTTGTTAAGTAAGGTGTGCATTCTTAACAGTTCTTTTTTTAGTGGTGAGAGTTAGCTAGCTTTTCATACGTGCATAAAAGCGTGCATTGTTGAATACGCCTGCCATCCGATTGAACCCCTTCACACAAAATACACAATTCACACAAATTCATGTGTAGTTTGCCGAACAAACACCACCAAAGGTTCCCTTATTGGCCGCTGTCTGCTCTGTCATCCACACGTTGCAGACATTCTTCTGTGTATGTTTTAAGGTAAAAAAAAAAAAAAGTCTTTGTCGATTGTAAACTTTTGTGTTTCAGCACATTGCATGTTGAGAAAATTTGGGAGCCATTGAAAGCAATCTAACCCGCGACCCTAATGAGGATAAGAAAGATAGAAAATGAATGAATGAATGAAAGCAATCTACAGCGGTGATTTTTGCTGAGGGATTATCTTCACACGTCCATTTTTGATTGATTAGACCAGGGGTCGGCAACCTTCACCATCGAAAGAGCCATTTTGCTTCCTCTTCTAGTAGAAAAAAAATGTCCGGGAGCCGCAAAATATTACAAAATTTATAAGTTTTAAATATTGTAATCTTTCTAATGTTATCTGTTAGAACCACAAAATGTGGTCATAGCCGCGGGTTGCCGACCCCTGGGTTAGACTGTTGACGTGCATGTTTGAACGCTTCTAGGGAGACCAATTTGATTTGCAAAAATGTGCGGAAAAGTTGCAGGATTGGAAGTTGCCAGGGCTAGATTGTTTGAGTTTGGGCAAATTGGTGTGTTCGCAACATTGTGAAATCCTGGAGGGTCTGGTATATGATAAACAACAAGCAAATGAGGCAAATGATGATTTAACCCAGGCTAAGGTGTCATTAAAATGTTAAATACTTTAATTATTGCATTCCGTTAGCACAATAAACTCCATAGCAGTTGAAGATGTTTGTCTGAAAAGGGGAAAAAAAAAAACAATACAGTTGGACCCCGCTTTTCGCATGGGTTAAGGTCCGACACCACCCACTAATGGGGAAAAAACCAAGAGTAATTGAGACTCTCATAAAAATGTCACATTGCAGCCTTTCAATGCAGTTCCGTAGTATGCTGACATGTCATTCATTAGTACATATTTATAATATGCATGCATGACCAAGCTAGGTGGGATAAAATGTGTTTTGTACCAAATAACTGCTTCATTATGGAGATAAAGAGCACAAAAATGTGAGTTTTCTCACCCAACAAAATGTTTTGATCCAAAAAAAAAGGGGCGTTCATGAATGCTGAATAGCAAATATGCGGGGTTCCACTGTAGTAGGTTTGGGAAAAGCCCGAGCAGTGCAAGGTACCCGGAGCTGCCGGATCGACAACGCTGCCTTGGGCTCACCACAAGGCCCCCCGCATGCGAGGGACTGTATGCCTCCAGAGAATACGAGGACTGGAGGAGCAGAGCAGAATAGTGTGTGGTTCCCTCCTTGTAGGAGGATTTGGAGACAGGAGGACAAAAGAGCGAAAGTACAGGGCTGTAAGGAGAAGAAGGAACAGCGGAGGCCGGGGAGATGCAGGGGTAAGAGAGCGAGGAGGAGAGAGGGGTGGTGGGCACGGGGAGGAATTCCAGCTGGCCAATGGAGTGACTGCGTGTCTGCTGATCCCTTGGAGGGCAGGTCATTAGGCCACACCCTTCCTGGCCCCTCCCATCTACCAACCTCTGAGAGCTGAGCATCAAAGCTGGGTCTCCCATCCTTTGGTGCAGGGGCATAAGACTCTGAGCTGCAGGAGGCAACAGGACCAGTTTTATTGTGAAGGGTACCCTCAAAAAGACAGGGAAGATATTGATAGGTTCGTAGTTGGTACCAGAGAGTTTCCATTGCGATTGGTTGTCTGCGATGCCGCTCAAAGGCCACAGGTCACTTACTCGTCGGTCCATCTGCCATGCCGCATCTGGAGGCAGCCAAGAAGAGAGGACCAATCAGAGAAAGGAGACGCCAAACTAGACTCCCCACACCTCAACTGGTTGTTGACACTTTTCCATTCCAGCAGATACTGTGTTGTCAGATATCGTACAGATTTTGTCTCCTTAAATAAGAAATAAATACAGGAGAACATCGTTCGTCTCTTTTTCCAACCAGTATTATTTTGAAACAGGACAATACCCTAAATTGTAGCGAGTAGAGTAACAGACGCCAAACTCACATTGCAGCGTTCCAGGCGACAAGATGTCCTCGTCCATGTCGTCGAGGTCGTCGGACAGCAAGAGATGCTGCGGGGTCGAGGGTCGCAGACCCAGAAAGGACGGATCCAGGTTGAGGGCGGCGGCCAGCGCCCCAAGACCCGGGTTGGTGACTAAACAGAAGCCAGTGAGGGACTCGATCTGCTGCCAGCGTTGCAGCTTCTCCCGCAGGGCGGCCGTCACCTCAGCCAGGGCCTGTCTGATGGGGGGCAAGAAACACTGTGATGTTTTGAAAGCATCAGTTTATATAGTACTAAGGGTCAAAGGTCAATTACTTGGCAGAGAGGATCTTGTGGTCGACGTCATCTAAGGAGGAGCTGTGAGCCACGTGAAAGGTCCCAAATAGAGAACTCCTCTTCTTTTTGATCTTCTCAGCCTGAAATGTCACAACCCTTGTCTATATTAGTGTACAGTGCATAACATCATAATTGTCGTTATCCATTCTTTTTCAAATTGACTATTTTTACCCAACATAATAAAGCACATTATTATCTTACATTTATGAAATACTAACATATTTACAGTACTTGCATTTATGACCACAAAAAAATGCTTTGCCAGCTGGGAAAACGTGTTTTGTGCTTACACTTTTGAGAGTCAACCGCTGACGACATCATAGATGGGCGACCTAAACTCCGGCTCAGATTGCCATTGTGTTTGCTAGCGAATAGGATGCTAACAAGGATCTCTTTAAACATTATACTGTGAATTGTATTGTAACCTGCAACATTGTAAATTCCATAATTATTCAGTATATCATGTATATAATTACAGTCTATACATCCCATGTAAATATGTATAGTAGTATTCTCCATTTCCCCACTATGTACAGGTATTATTGTAAAAGTGTGATATTGACCGGTGTCAAATTCCTAATGTGGCAACACATCTGGTGAAAAAAGCTGATTCTGATTCTTTGTCAAGCACTTTACATTGGATTTGGTTTACGAATATTAAAGTGCCGCCCGTACCCTTACATTTTCCTCTATGCTGCCCTCGGTGGAAAAAGGTTTGAGACTTGTGGTGTAGTGTAGTGCCAACTAGTGGCCTGCCATGCACATTACAGTGTTTTTAGATAAGCCGAGCAGTCAGGATCCTCACCCCTTCTCTGGCTTGGAGCAGCTGCCTCTCTGCGCTCTGCTTTTTGATGTTGTAGTATTGCACTTCCACCTCGTGTGTTAGCTGCAGCCACGTCTGCAGAGCTTCCGGTGGCGCCCAGCGAGCCCGCGATTCCAGCTCCCTCTCTGCCTTCTTCAGCGCCGTCCTCACCTTATAAACAAAACCAAATCCCGTTTGACGCCATTTCAATCACGATACTAGAGCGGGATGCCCACCTGCTCTAGTTCCTCCTCAGCGTATTTCTGACGACTCCTCTCGTTCTCGGTGCCCTCCCGCAGCTCTCTGAGGCGCTGAGCTTCCTGCTTGGCCGTGTTGATCTCGCTCCTCAGCTCCTCTTCTACCTTCACCTTCTCCACCTGAACACAGCGCTGCTCCTCCTGAGCCTTCTGCAACCTGACAAGAACAAGAACATACGGGATACATTACCAGACGTTTTCTAGTTCCCCCCCCAAAAAATTTTTTCCTGCCCATGCCCAACAGCTGTGACGGCATCTCAATCTAGAAAAACGAGGCTTCCTCCTCACTCTTCCTGTACCCCCAGTGCACCTCGCCGGCCCGGGCAGTGGGGCCAACTTGCCAGAGGCACTGGCTATCATTTATCAGCTTGTGGGAGAAGCGAATGTATTGGTGTTTTTCAGAAGGACCATTGGAAGTTTCTTTAAAGCCGAACAAGACAATAAGGAGTGTAATAATAATACCAACAAAAACAACTTCTTCAGACCCCAAAGCTCTACTTGTGAACATAAAGTATTTCCGTCTCTGAATGAATAAAAACACTGGAAATGGCTGATGTCATCACTTCTGCTTAGTGATTGGCTCCTAATGAACCAATTGCTATCAAGAAATTAAATCTGGCATCCGCCCATTGATTGCACGAAAGCCGGCAAGATGATCATGACGAGAGGATTGAGAGAGGCAAACGTGACTACTCATTTTTGATATAAAAAAGACAAAAAAATAAATAAATAAAATTAAACTTTTGAATTTTTATGACGATTACGGCCATGTTATCCTGGCAACAACATAAAAAAACACAACATATTAATTTTATGTGGGAGTGGGGTAAAACTCAGTAAAAGTTGTTGGGTTGTTTTGCCCAGCAGGAAAAATGTGAGTCTGAAGTCTGGAAAAAAAAAAGTGTGATTTCTTTAAAACAAAAATACATGACCCATGTGCATGAGCATGTGGGGAAAAAATCATCTCAGAAAATCTTGATTCACATTTTTTTGCAGAATAATACTGCCCTCGCAAGAAACAATGTTGTATATTGACAGTCTACCTAACATGCTTTTGCTTTATTCTTCTATTTATCTCCTTTTTTTTGCAGATGATGGTTAAATTTTACTGGGTGGACACGATATTGTTCTCGTGGTTTGCACATTACCAAATATGGTTCCCTGCCTCATGTTTTTTTGGGTTCTTGTTGCATTTCAATGGTGTGATATTTTCAGTCTGTTTAAATGTGATGTCAAAAGGTGGCGCTGTGTCCTCTTTTGTGTGTGAAATGAATAAGTAAGTCATGCGAGACGGAAAGGCACAGCCACACTGATGAGAGAAAACTGTGTCATGTCCTCGGTACATCACCACCTGTTTGAGTCCAATTTACTGACACTGGATCAGCCCAGCAGCTGAACATATGCTACCAAGACTTTATTGTGACTGAACAAGGAGTGTGTAGTATTAATCCCATTGCGTGTGTGTGTGCGCATGCACAGGACAGACTGGAAAGGGAGCTACTGGTCTCTTTTTGTCCTTAAAAGGAGTTTCAACAGGAATCTCCTTCAGTGCTCGTCCGCACACGCACATACACTTAGGTTTCTCCTACCGAGGTTGCGAGAAGCCTTCACTCAACTTACTTCTCCTGCAGGTCCAGCAGACTCTGCTCAGCCTTCTGAAGACCCTCCAGGTCCTTCATCAGCTTGCCCAGGTCGTCCCTGGACCTCCTCGTCTGGACATACGCAAACCAGCATCCGCCTAGCGCCGCCAGGATGGACACACCCAGGACCACGTCCTTCCAACGGTTTTGTCGACCTAGTCTCACACACACACGCACGCACACACACACAGAGGCCTAGTGGTTATATAAACATCAATAAGGGGGGGTGTCTGCCAAAAAGAGGATTTCTAGTTTGAACCCTGTTCATACCCTCAGCCTCTTTTACAGGGGAAGGGAGGGACTCTTTATTTTTATATGCACTATCTGCCATCTGCCCTATGAGTTATTAGTGTCATGATGTGTTGTCAGGGGGCCGAAAAGATAAGAATGCAGACATACATTTTCTAAATGTGTGGCTTGTTTATTGACAGAAGAGCTCAAACAGATTACATAAAACACGTGGGTTTTTTGGCAGCACACTTTACCAACAAAAAGCCCTTCTATCTTAACACCTGCTGCACCTTTTGTAGGGTTCTCCATACTATCAGGAATGCCCCACTGAAGCCCCTAAATTGGTCTGCAAACCACACCTAACGTGATCAGTTCTCCACACAAGTGTGCTGCGAAACGTACTAAAATACACCACGAGTTACTCATAAACCAATAATTAGGAACACAGAAGTCATACTTCATATCAAGCACACACTTACCTGGTGGTGGTCCAAACAGCACTGTATCCAGGGCCTTCAGCTGGAGCTTCTGGGCGTGACTGCGGTCCAAGATCTTTAACATTGACATGGTCAAGGTGGTGTTCTTCACCGCCAGCCTGTCAGAAAATAGGAGTTAAGGCGACATGTGCCGGGGAGCCCCATCCCCTGCCCCCTTGAGGTGAAATAAATAAATTTGTCCTCGCAGTTGGAGTGTGACACATACTGTACGGGTAAGCGTTACCTTGGTAACGCCTTGCCGTCCATCCCGTGTTTGCGGAAGGTTTCTGCGTATTGAGGAAGCTCGACGCTGAGCTGCAGCCACTCCTCCACCTGCTCGCACGTCCAGTTGTACACTAAACACGCACATACAAACTGTCTCTGATGTACTCCAGCGGCAAATTTGAGCAAAAACAGTAACGTGCAAAACTAAATGCAATCAACCAATCACAGAACACCTTGCTTATTACTGTTTTCCCATCCATTTTCCATACCGCTCATCCTCTTTAGGGTCGCGTATATGCTGGAGCTTATCCCAGCTGACTTTGGGCGGGAGGCGGGGTAAACTCTGGACTGGTTGCCAGCCAATTGCAGGGCAGACACGCAACCATTCACACTCACACTGTTTTCCCAACATTTTTTTTTTTTTTAGCTCAAAGCCCATGTTAAATGTAGATAATATTTTGCCACATCTAGGGTTAGGTATCGTTTACATATTATCCGATACCGGTGGCAAATGCATACTTTTGAAACGGTGCCCGAACCGGTACTTAAAAAAAGGAAAGCATGCACATTTTGTCGAAAAGCAATTTTGACAGATACGTTTACAGACTAGCAAAACAAGAAAAGTAAGTATTAATTCACCAATATGAAGTAAAATGCACAACAAATTGTCATAATTATCATGGCAAAATGTACAAAATAAAGAACACCGGGAATGTGCAGAAACCCACAATTTACGGCGAAATGGTTAACTAATACACCATTTTGGCGACTTCAGAAATCTGGCGTTCCTGAATGCACCTCACTCGCCTCATTCGCCATCAGTGTGCTCAGTAGGTAATGAGAAAGTGCTGTGTTGTGCGTTAGTCTGGATGGTGATGGACAAACGTGTGCAAATTTATCGTGTTTAAATCAAGCACTGCTGTTGGGGTGTGAAGGTTGGCAATAAAGTTTTAAAAGAGTGTAAGATTCTGTGCATCACAAGTATAAAACGTTACTATTAAGCACTTGTTGGAGGTGGATGAGTTTGCATTCATTTAGCACACAAATAGGGCACCGACAGCTACTTAGTTTTTCAGTTTCTGCCATTTTTCAAGGCACCGGTTCCATAATGATACCGAGTTTACCCATCCCTGGTAATAACACAGTCATACCCCGTGTATCAGGGGTGTCAGAAAATAAGTAAAAATTGAAGAAGGGAGGGGCCATTTTTTTGGCTATTCAGCTAAAATAGTCTCCACTGCCATAAAATGGAGAGTATGAAATTCATTAATAATGAGATATATTTATACAATAGTGTCAAAACAGTAATAGTAGTCAAAATGCAGTAATGGCAGTCCAATGTGACTAACCAGAGTAATCACTTTTATTAGTATCTTTTATTGCTACATGGCAAACAAGTTACCAGTGGGTGCAGTAGATTCTCAGAAAACAAACAAGACCCAGCATTCATGATATACACGCTCTTAAGGCTGTGCAACTGGGCAATTAGTTGAAAGGGGGTGTTGAAAAAATAGCAGTGTGGCATTCAATCAGTGATCTAGTTTGCGAAAAAAACAGGTGTGAATCAGGTGGCCGCTACTTAAGGATGAAACCACCACTTGTTGAACATGCATTTCTCTTTGAAAGCCTGAGGGAAATGGGCCGTTCAAGACAATGTTGAGAAGAACAGCGTACTTTGATTAAAAAGTTGATTGGATGGGGGAAAACTTATGAAGAGGTACAATTTTTTGGGGCAATTCAGCTAAAATGATTTCCAATACCTTAAAATGGAGAGCAGAACCAGAAACAAGTGGCAGAAACTATCAAAATGGAGGGAAGAATAACCAGAATGGCAGAAAGCCTCAGCCAATGATCAGCTCCAGGATGATCAAAGACAGTCTAGGTTTACCTCAAAGTACTCTGACAGTTAGAAGACGTGTCCGTGAAGCTAATATCTTTGCAAGAATCCTTCACAAAATCTCTCTGTTAAAAAATGTTTGTGCAGAAGAGGTTACAATTTGCCAAAGAACACATCGACTGTCCTAAGGAGAAATGGAGGAACATTTTGTGGACTGATGAGAGCAAAATTGTTCTTTTTGGGTCCAAGGGCCGCAGACAAATTGTGAGACAACCCCTAAATTCTGAATTCCAGCCACAGCACACAGTGAAGACGGTGAAGCATCATGACATGGGCATGTTTCTCCTACTATGGTGTTGGGCCTATTTATCCCATAGCAAGGATTGTGGATCAGTTTGCATATGTCAGAATACTTGAAGAGGTCATATTGCCTTATGCCAGTGGTTCTCAGTTATTTTCTGTCATGCCCCCCCTAGGGTACAGAAGTGTTTTTGTGACCCTATTTAGAATACTATTGACAAACTGATAATATCTATTTATTTATCTGTACTGTACAAACTGAAATTGAAACTAAAACTAGGAAAATGCAACAAAAGAGAGCTGTGAAGCATACAAGTGTATTCAAGAGTCAAATTGAATTTTGATTATGATGAATTTGGGCATGTTGGCAGGTTTACACTAACATTGAAAGTAGTCCCTGACAGTTCACCACGCCATAGTGGGGGGTCCGCCCCACTATTAGAGAAGCACTGTCTTATGTTGAAGAGGACATGCCCTTGAACAACAAGTTTCAACAAGACAATAACCCCAAACACACTAGTAAACCAGCAAACCCTTGTTATGTTATGGAGTGGCCAGCCCAATCCCCGGACCTTAATCTAATGGAGAACTTTCATTCATTCATTCATTTTCTATACCGCTTATCCTCATATCCTCACGGGGATGCTGGAGCCTATCCCAGCAGACTTTGGGCGAGAGGCGGGGTACACCCTGGACTGGTCCCCAGTCAATCGCAGGGCACATATAGACAAACAAACATTCACACTCACATTCATACCGATGGACAATTTAGACTCGCCAATTAACCTAACATACATGTTTTTGGAATGTGGGAGGAAACCGGAGTACCCGGAGAAAACCCAAGCGCGCACGGGGAGAACAAGCAAACTCCGCACAGAGATGCCCAACGGAGATTTGAACCCAGGTCTTCCAGATCTCCTGACTGTGTGGCCAATGTGTTAACCACTCATCCACCGTGCGGCCCCTAATGGAGAACTTGTGGGGTGATATCAAAAATGCTGTTTCTGAAGCAAAACCAAGAAATGTTAAAAAATCTTGGAGTGGAATAACAACTCAAAGGTGCCACAAGATGGTTGACTCCATACCACACAGATGTGAAGCAGCAAAACGGTGGTCATACAAGAAAATATTTGTTTAGTGATTCACAGGATTGAATCTCGAGGCCCCACTTTGGACACTCGTGTACACAAACTGATTACAAAGAACACAGATAACGTTAGTATACTCCATCCAACATGTACCATAAAGATTTTTGCCAATACATTATCAATAAAATAGCTAGTAACAATGATCCCAGAAAAATAAACCCACAAGGTCACAAGGCAATCATGCTGGAATGAACTATGCTTTAACAATAACTGTTGAGTTGTAAAAATAACGACACTTCCTCTTTGTGTTTTGAAAACATCTCAGTGATGAACGGAGCTGTAAAGTGAAATTATCTTACGGAGGACTCCTTTTCACTTTTAAAACGGACTTACCTTCTGAGGTCTTCCAGACGTCCCACATGTCCTCTATGCTAATGCGCAGGTCCGCACGGTGGAAGCTGCTGTGCTTGGCTTTCGGGTCGTGATACTTGAGATCTTCCCGCAGAAACTGACAAAGACTACATTGAGTCAGGTCCAGATTGAGTGTACGGTATACATACAGCCCTCACATTTCAGTAAGCATTCTTTTATACCTTCCCAGGGTTTTAATACTATCGAGGTGAAACTCTAAAGTAGTCAGTGTACATCTTGCATAGCAGTTATGATTTAATGTACCCATTTAGGCAATACTGGCTGCGACACATTTTCAACAAGGGGTAAATCTATACTGCTATATAAGCTGCACAATGACTACTCTAAAGTACATCCAGGTTTACTTACAGTTTTGTCCCTCGAGAAGATATACCGTACTGTAATAAAAATGCTTGGTGAAATGTGGGTAGAGTACAAACGTGGTGTTTGTGTGTCACCTCGTCCGTCTCGGTCGCGTCCACCGTGCCGTCTGCATCGTCGTCCATCAGTTTGTGGATGCCGCAGATGGCCTCAAAACTCAGCAAGGCGTTTTCATCTTGACAGAGCTGCTGGTCGATGACGCACAGATCTATGACGTAAAATGTGTACAGTGTAATCCCGAGGTGCATAATGAACAATCAATAGGGATGGACAGGCCACTTTGATATTTGACATTTTGTAAAGCAGCCCATGTAGATATGCTAAGGAGTGATATGCATTTAAAGGCAAAACAGCCTGGGTCTCATATTGGTGATATACTGTAGGTGAAAAAGCGTATTATCAGTAGGAATGTTTTCCTCCTTAATTTGCTGGTTTCTCAATTTCTGTTGTAAATTTGACAACAATTACATGTTCTTTTTCACATAATTTTACGACTTCATTCCCATAATATTTACGTTATTGTCGTAATATAACTTTTACGCAAAATCATTTTCCACAAATTGCTGCTTATTGTTTTCATTCTGATAATATGACGGATTTAGAAAACAACATTTTGTAATGCCGCACGGTGGCTGAGTGGTTAGCACATTGGCCACACAGTCAGGAGATCTTGAAAAACCTGGGTTCAAATCTCCGTTGGGCATCTCTGTGTGGAGTTTGCATGTTCTCCCCGTGCGTGTGTGGGTTTTCCCCGGGTACTCCGGTTTCCTCCCACATTCCNTTAATTTGCTGGTTTCTCAATTTCTGTTGTAAATTTGACAACAATTACATGTTCTTTTTCACATAATTTTACGACTTCATTCCCATAATATTTACTTTATTGTCGTAATATAACTTTTACGCAAAATTATTTTCCACAAATTGCTGCTTATTGTTTTCATTCTCATAATATGACGGATTTAGAAAACAACATTTTGTAATATTTTAACTGTACTTTAAATTGATTTTCATAATTGTTTTTTCAAAAACATAATATTACATAATAAACATAATAATATTAATTTAATATTATTAAAATATATTATTAGCTTTGCTGTCGTAAAACCACAACTTTTTTTTTTGCATTATCATGACGTAAATCCCATATTTGTACATTGTTCTCATAAAATTACTGCTGTTTGTTTTCTTTTTCTTGTTTCATTGTATTTTAATAATGTACCACGGGCCATAAAACAAACAAACAAACAAAAAACAGCAACGTACCACACTTTGGACACACCTGCTTGTATCCGCCTTTACAGATCCTCAGTTTTGAACAAACAAACAATATTAAAAGGAAAGTATTTTATTTTTGTAATGGGGTTTATGGCTATATTCCGGCTGGAAATGACAACCTTATTGTTGTCTTCTTGTAAGAAACTCCTGCTAGCATCTATTCATCACCATCAAGTCTTCAGCCTGCCTGGTCGCTATGACAACCAGGTTATACATATCACAGCAGGAACTTTATGCCTATATGTGGTCATTTCAGCCTCTGGAGAGTCTCTGCATGATTGCGCTGCGGTGTGTGTGAGCTTGCGGCTCATAATAGAAAGGACAAGGCAAACACACTTTACGCAGGTTTAGAGTCATTTGGATTCATTGTCTGGGAACCGGGAGACAGGAAACCTAAACAGATTGTAAATCTTCTGATGCCTTTTAAAGTTCAGCATTCATGCGCGCGCGTGTACTTGGGATTTTTTTTTTTTTTTAAGACAGAAGCAACACTGGCAAATCGAACATTAGAGCGAGTCCATTTATTTATACATAAAGTAGTTTCTCTGGTTTAACTTTTTGCAAAACTCTTTCGTTCCTAGAAACAAGGGCGTTTGCCATTACTTGGAAGTTTTCAATAAGTTATATATGTGTGTGTGTATATATACACACACACACACACACACACACATTCATATTCAAAATTCATATGAAATATGAAATTCAGAATTCATATTTTGTAAAAGGGCCAAAAAACACATTATGTGTGCTTGATTTTGAATGTTAATAATTGGTTGGTTCCTCATATATATATATGTGTTTATATATGTTCATAATGTAGCCGCAACGGGGCACAAGCCAGTGTCTTATTGTGCCGGTCCCAAGCCCGGATAAATACAGAGGGTTGTGTCAGGAAGGGCATCCGACGTAAAACTTTGCCAAACCAGAACATGCGAATCAGACAAATGACTTCCATACCGGATCGGACGTGGTCCGGGTTACTAACGCCCGCCACCGGTGCTGTTCACCAACAGGGTGCCGGTGGAAACTGGATTACTGTTGGCCGAAGAAGGAGAGGAAGAAGGTGTGTCCGTAGGAGGAGAGAGAAGAGGAATGCTAAGAGTCTAGAACTAAGAGTTGGGACTTTGAATGTTGGAACTATGACAGGAAAAGGTAAGAGAATTAGTTGACATGATGCAGAGAAGGAAGGTAGACATATTGTGTGTCCAGGAGACCAGGTGGAACGGTAGCAAGGCTAGAAGCTTAGGAGCAGGGTTCAAGCTGTTCTATCGTGGTGTAGATATGAAGAGAAATGGAGTAGGGGTGATTTTGAAGGAGGAGTTTGCTAGCAACGTTCTGGAGGTAAAAAGAGTGTCAGATAGAGTGATGAGCCTGAAGCTAGAAATCGAAGGTGTGATGTTCAATGTTGTTGTATGCTCCACAGGTAGGATGTAAGATGGAGGAGAAAGAGAAATTCTGGTCAGACCTGGATGAAGTGATGCAGAACATCCCTAGAAGTGAGAGAGTTGTCATTGGTGCGGACTTCAATGGGCATGTTGGTGCAGGAAACAGAGATGATGAGGAGGTGATGGGCAAGTTTGGTATCCAGGAGAGGAACGCTGAAGGACAGATGGTGGTCGACTTTGCAAAAAGGATGGAAATGGCTGTAGTGAATACTTTCTTCCAGAAGAGACAGGAACATAGGGTGACCTACAAGAGTGGAGGTAGGAGCACACAGGTAGACTACATCTTGTGTAGAAGGTGTAACCTGAAGGAGGTCAGTGACTGCAAAGCAGTGGTAGGTGAGAGTGTAGCCAGACAGCATAGGATGGTGGTGTGTAGGATGACTCTAATGGTGAGAAGGATGAAGAGGGTAAAGGCAGAGCAGAGGACAAAATGGTGGAAGCTGAAAAAGGAGGAGTGTTGCGTGACTTTTAGGAAGGAGTTGAAAAAGGCTATGGGTGGCCAGGAAGTCCTTCCAGATGACTGGACAACTACAGCTACTGTGATCAGGGAGACAGGTAGGAGAGTACTTGGTGTGTCATCTGGAAGGAAAGTAGATAAGGAGACTTGGTGGTGGAATGAGGAGGTGCAGGAGTGTATACAGAGTAAGAGGTTAGCTAAGAAGAAGTGGGACACTGAGAGGACTGAAGAGAGTAGACAGGAGTACAGAGAGATGCAGCGTAAGGTGAAAGTAAAGGTGGCAAAGGCCAAACAAGGGGCTTATGATGACTTGTATGCTAGGTTGGACAGCAAGGAGGGAGAGAAAGATCTATACAGGTTGGCAAGGCAGAGGGACAGAGATGGGAAGGACGTGCAGCAGGTTAGGGTGATGAAGGATAGGGATGGAAGGGTATTGACAGGTGCCAGTAGTGTCATGGGAAGATGGAAAGAGTACTTTGAAGAGTTGATGAATGAGGAAAATGAGAGAGAACAAAGAGTAGAAGAGGTGACTGTTGTGGACCAGGAAGTAGCAAAGATTAGTAAGGAAGAAGTGAGGAGGGCATTGAAGAGGATGAAGAATGGAAAGGCACTCGGTCCTGATGATATACCTGTGGAGGTATGGAAGTGTCTAGGAGAGGTGGCAATAGAGTTCCTGACCGGGTTGTTTAACAAGATCTTAGATAATGAGAAGATGCCTAAGGAATGGAGGAGAAGTGTGCTGGTGCCCATTTTTAAGAACAAGGGAGATGTGCAGAGTTGTGGCAACTACAGAGGAATAAAGCTGATGAGCCATACAATGAAGTTATGGGAAAGAGTAGTTGAAGCTAGACTAAGGGCAAACGTGAGCATTTGTGAGCAGCAGTACGGTTTTATGCCAAAAAAGAGTACAACAGATGCAGTATTTGCTTTGAGGATGTTGATTGAGAAGTACAGGGAAGGTCAGAGGGAGCTGCATTGTGTTTTTGTAGATCTGGAGAAAGCTTATGACAGGGTGCCCAGAGAGGAACTGTGGTATTGTATGAGGAAGTCTGGAGTGGCAGAGAAGTATGTTAGAGCGGTGCAGGACATGTACGAGGACTGTAAGACAGTAGTGAGGTGTGCTGCAGGTGTGACAGAGGAGTTCCGAGTGAAGGTGGGACTCCATCAGGGATCAGCTCTGAGCCCCTTCTTGTTTGCTATGGTGATGGACAGGCTGACGGACGAGGTTAGACAGGAATCTCCGTGGACTATGATGTTTGCAGATGACATTGTGATATGTAGTGAGAGCAGGGAACAGGTGGAGGAGAAGCTTGAGGGGTGGAGGTTTGCCCTGGAAAGGAGAGGAATGAAGGTCAGCCGCAGCAAGACGGAGTACATGTGTGTAAATGAGAGGGACCCAAGTGGAAGAGTGAGGTTACAGGGAGAAGAGATAAAGAAAGTGGAGGATTTTAAGTACTTAGGGTCAACAGTCCAGAGCAATGGAGAGTGTGGAAAAGAGGTGAAGAAGCGTGTGCAGGCAGGCTGGAATGGGTGGAGAAAAGTGTCGGGTGTGATGTGTGATAGAAGAGTTTCAGCTAAAATGAAAGGAAAGGTGTACAAAACTGTGGTGAGACCAGCGATGTTGTTTGGTTTAGAGACAGTGCCGCTGAGGAAAAGACAGGAGGCAGAGCTGGAGGTAGCAGAGATGAAGATGCTGAGGTTCTCTTTGGGTGTGACCAGGATGGACAGGATCAGGAATGAGCACATCAGAGGGACAGCACATGTTAGAGGTTTTGGAGATAAAGTCAGAGAGGCCAGACTGAGATGGTTCGGACATGTCCAGAGGAGAGATAGTGAATATATTGGTAGAAGGATGCTGAGTTTTGAATTGCCAGGCAGGAGGCCTAGAGGAAGACCAAAGAGGAGGTTTATGGATGTAGTGAAAGAGGACATGAAGGTAGTTGGCGCAAGAGAAGAGGATACAGAAGACAGAGTTAGATGGAGGCAATTGATTCGCTGTGGCGACCCCTAACGGGATAAGCCGAAAGGAAAAGAAGATATATATATGTTCATGCCCCTTATACCGAGGGTTGTGTCAGGAAGGACATCTGACGTAAAACTTTTGCCAAATCAAAACATGCGAAAACGATTCGCTGTGGCGACCCCTGATGGGACAAGCAGGGATAAGCCGAAAGAAAAAGAAGAAGAAGGTTAAGCAAAAGTGCTTTTTTTTTTTTTAACTGTTTCAATAGTAATGCGTCCTTGGAACCTGTTTAAGAGCACCAAACCACGATCAGAATCTCTCACCTCCCTCACTTGTCTGCTCCACTTTTGAGTGAAAAGGATGATCGCTTTTGAAGTTGCGGCGCTTCATGATGTCATGAAGGAAAAAACCTGCATCCTCTGTACAAGATACAGCCTCTGACCCGCCCCTAGCCAGCCCGCGCTGTGTATGCTCCTACCACCTCACAGGAGACTGCTTTGTTTAAAAAACAAGTAGGCTTCACAGCGCGTCTTAAAATAACTTTGGTGCTCTGCTAACTGTCAGTCGCATGGGAGCGTTTGTTTCGCTTCAGCTAGTAGGCTAGCATTGCTAGCACTCATGTCTGCCTGTCCCACTCCGTCATTTTAAATTGTCATATGCGATACATGGCATCTATTGTGTTGGGACAGGCGCAGAGTTCCAGTTTGTATATACCGAGCCATTCTAAGTAAGTACATCACACACACACAAAAAGAGGAAGGTGAGGTAAAGAGAGACAGGTGAAGCGAGAGCGTATTGTCCGAGGATTAACATCAGCAGCTGATCGGATAAAAATAAAGAAACGCAGAAGAAGGTCAAGTCAAAGTCGGCGTTCATGTAACGCGGGCAAATTATCGTTAGACTTTGATCTTTTAAGCCCAGAATTGTTCTTTAATCGCATAAGTGTGACGTTTATAATTTGCCAAACAGAAACATGCCCAATGCATGAAATGTGATGCTCGGAATGGCCTGTGGAAGGATGTTTACTCATCCTAATTTCCAATTTGCCTACTTTTAAAATAATAAGAGCGGCGTTGAAAACCACCATTGTTTGCTTTACATGACGGAAGTCTATTTCTGTCACAGTTTCCTTCCTGCGATGCGATCTTGATGTTTGCACGCGGAAGCTGCGTACACATACAGACGTTTTTATTTGGCGCCTGCAAAGCACACATCTTCTACCGCACGCGTACATCTCTCCCCCCCGACCAACCATTTTGTGTATTTGTCACCTTTGTGTCATATTTACAGTATAGGGGTGAGATGTTTTATGGTAGCAATTGGTATAGTAGCAAAATGGTAGAGGGTCACTCAAAAGTGAGCAAACTGCTGCTCATAAAAGGGTGAAAATGTGCCAAAACATGCACCCCTGCTGGCTTGCCTGTGTTACTATTCTTTTCACAAACACACCACATGGTTGAACTGTTTTTAAATCTCCAATTTGACCCCCATGAGTGGGATTGATTGAAATTTCACCCACAGCTCACCGTAACTTTGTAACTCTGTAACTTTAGGGGGGCCTAGCCAAATCGCCACGACACACCTTCAGGGCACGTATGCCAAATGTGAGCAAGATTGGTGGAAAAACATGGCCGCCAACAATCCAACAATGAAACAACAAAGCTTGTTCTTTACCTGAGTTAGTGTTGGAATGGTGATGTTGGTGGTCCGGGCGGGGGTGCTCACCCTCGTCCGGTCCGCCGTGAGCGATGACACACGGGACGTTCAGGACGCACACACACACCAGCCACAGACACACACACTCCATGTCTGGGGGGGATGATGGGCGAGAAGCTGTTAAACATGCACCACGAGACATTCTTTTAGATTCAAACATCAAAAAAGTTGATGATACAAGTGTGAAAATGATTCAAGCTGTATTGTTTGGATTAAAAGTAGCAAAATAAATAACAGAGAACCAGGAAAACAGGATGTTAAAGAGGAAACCCCCCCCCCTCAGTATCAACATCTTCCATTTCCACATAATAGTAGTTTGTGCTGGAGGTCAGAGGTCAGAATGCTGTTCAGCCTCAGCATTCCTTGTAAAAAACAAAAAAACAAAAAAACAAAAACAAAAAGCGGAGAATCCCCTTCAAACAAAAGAGGCCATCACTTACATGGGCAAGTGTGGTCTCCTCTAATCCATTGGGACGACCAGATCAGGTGTGACAGAGCGGCCGAGAAACACACACACACAGTTTCTTCCTCGCCTCTTTGCCTGCAGACTCCCAGTCAAAGAGAAACGGCTGCTGAGGTAGAAAAAAAAAATACAGGCGGGTCTACATGAGCAAAAACACATGTCGACCCGCCTGTGCTGCCTTTAGGGGCCATCGCCAAAAAAAACAGTTCTACATTTATGAGACTACTCTTAACTTGGTTGATAAATATGTATATGTACAATTTTTTTAAAATAATTGCACTTCCAATACCACAAAATGGAGCCAGAGTACAACCGGTGGTACTTGTACCACAGTTTGAGGATCATGACTTCAATTCTGCCATTATTGTAATCTTGTACAAACTGCATGTTTCTTTGCTTTATAACGTTGCTCTCCAAATACATAGTAATACTTCCTAATGTGAAAGTCCAAGTATGCTACACGAAATGTCTCCAGCCTTTCATGGTTTGGTAATTTCCGACAGAATCGGTGGACTGGAAGGCACCACTCAAATCGTAGAGCAGTAAGGGTTTGCCCCCTAGTGGGCAAATCGGGTAGTGCCAGTCAGCGTTAGCGGAGTAAGGAAACAGTACAAAAACAGAATAGTGCGGTGTTACTGATATAAAAAAAAATACATTTCTGGGTAAGACAGCAAGTTACGCTGGCATGTTTTGAAATGAGTTTAGCGTTTGATGCATATTTTTCAAATGCAGACTTGTCAACAAATAACGCATCACCGTTACTGCCTGTGAGGACAATACCATGTTGCATTCATGCATCGTGACAACGCAGTAAAAGACAGATACAACTGCAAGCACACACACGCACACACGCAGGCCGACAGTAAACTTCCTCTTCCTCCTCCTGCTGTTTTGAAGCTCCACCCATACACACACACACACACACGCACACACACACACGCACGCACGGAGCCGCACACGCACACACCGAGCAGAACGAAACAGAGCGGTGTGATCAGTCAGGACCACTGATGACCGGTGAGTAGACGTCCTTCATCCCCGATTAAATGATTTTGACTGTTTTGGTGTGTGTGTCAGTTGGCACTTTTTGTTCGGGTTCCGAAATAATGTAAAAACAGTACAAACGGTGCCGTATTGATGAACAACAACTGCAATCCAATAGCTAAACGTTGAAGTCAACATAATAACAATGAAAATATCACAATTAGTTGCTGTTCCTGTCAAATGCTGCAACACTGGTGGGTTTGTGGTTTCAATATGAAAGAAATATAAAAACATCCATACTCTAAATAATACTAGAATAATAAAATGAGAATAAAACGATGAAGATAGTCACAAATGGCTTGAAATATGCAGTTCCAGCCTTGCATTGCTGCTTTGGTGATTCCAGTTTTATCTCATACACAACCAATTCACACCTGACAGCATCCTTATTTTAACATTACGCTAATTTCACTGACTAATTTACTGGAGATTGTTCCCTGTGTGCATTTCAATAAAACTTGGCGGTGAAACTTCATACGAGCGCTGGACGAAAAGCACAGTAGCGGGCCAACACTTCCTGCTTCAGCATCAACACACTATTTGTTCCTCTTTGTCTGAGCGCCTATGAGAGGCACAATTGTTAGCAAGATGAGATACTGTAAACATGGGTGACTTTCTCTCAAACTGTCTTAGCTGGACTTCTCTAGGGCACTGTAGTACAATTACACGTTAGACACATTATGAATATGCATCATATTTCTCCTGATTGAAAAAGATTTAAGAGTACTAGTCAGCCTTAGGCGGTAGTGGAGGTAGCAGAGATGAAGATGCTGAGGTTCTATTTGGGTGTGACCACGATGGACAGGATCAGGAATGAGTTAGAGGTTTTGGAGATAAAGTCAGACTGAGATGGTTCGGACATGTCCAGAGGAGAGATAGTGAATATGTTGGTAGAAGGATGCTGAGCTTTGAACTGCCAGGCAGGAGGCCTAAAGGAAGACCAAAGAGGAGGTTTATGGATGTAGTGAAAGAGGACATGAAGGTAGGTGCGAGAGAAGAGGATACAGAAGACAGAGTTAGATGGATGCAATTAATTCGCTGTGGCGACCCCTGAAGGGATAAGCCAAAAGGAAAAGAAGAAGTCAGTCTTAGGCAGTCAGTGACTTATGGGCAATTCATTAGGTGCCCCTGTGAAGTTGTTTAGCTTGTTTTTCCACCGATCTTGCTTAAATACGTGCATGTCAGTCCCAGTCAGCGGTGTGCCAGATTTTGCTGTGATTCGGCCAACATTGCTGAAGTTACAGTGGGTTGTTTTGCAGAGAGCAGTTAGATGTGTGAGAAATTTCAAGGAAATCTTACTTAAACATCTGGAAGAAGCTTGCTTCATCCATCTTCTTTTATTGATCTGAGGTGATGGTTCCTGGTTTGCCAATTTCGACACAATGCTCTAGAGGCGAGTCAACCAAGACAGACCCCAAGCATCTTGGGCCTTCCGTTCACCACCATGGGCCAAAAAGCCCAGACAGGACTCCTTCTTCATCTTGATGGCATCCCTCACTGCAAGTTCTCGGGGTATACAGCCACGACAGGCCACGGCACCGATCAGAAGCTTCAACATCGGGGGCACGGAACAAGGACCCAGACTAAATGTCCGCTGCCCCCCTCTGAACATGGTGGAAGCTCTCCCGGAGTTGGGAGTTGAAACTCCTTCTGACGTGAGGCTGAGCGAGATGTTCCCGGTAGTCCCTCACAATACATTTGGGCCTGCCAGGTCACCATCCGAGCTAGCTTGCTAACTGGCTACAACGTCGCTATCTCAACAAAAACACGGCCAACATCCATCAGTGCAGTCTCAGCATGGATGTGTTTGATTTTTGTCGCATTTGATTCGTTATCGTTAATGCTTCCAAATAAGTCTCGGAAAGGATAGCTCAATTTTGACTCATCTTCTACACAACGGCAGGTGGAAGTCCAAGGCACTTCAGGTCAGATGTCCTTTCACGTAGCTTTTATTGTTTTAAAAGTGAGGATAAGAACATAGTAGATGGATGGAAAATATACTATAATGCTTCATTGTTACATACACCTTAATTATGCATCATGAATTCTGCGACCAGTCCAGGGTGTACCCCGCCTCTCGCCCGAAGTCAGCTGGGATAGGCTCCAGCATACCCTGTCACCCTAATGAGGATAAGCGGCATAGAAAATGGATGGATGGATGCAATTCCTTTGAATTTCATGGTATTTAAATTTTACTTCCTGCAATTCAAGTTTCAATTGCAATTTTGCTTCCCGTTTGCGATTCAAATTCCAATTTCATCCATCCATCCTTTTTCTTCTGCTAATCCGAGGTCGGGTCGTGGGGGGGTAGCAGCCTAAACAGGGAAGCCCACACTTCCCTCTTTCCGGGCACTTCGTCCAGCTCCTCCCAGCGGATCCCGAGGTGTTCCCAGGCCAGCTGAGAGACATAGTCTCTCCAACGTGTCCTAGGTCTTCCCCGCGACCTCCAACCGGTCGGACGTCCCCTGAAAACCTCCCACAAGGAGGCGTCCCTTCAAGAATTGAACTGTACTTTCGAGATAATTCTCAAGTCAATTCTGAATTTTGTACTGCTGTGGTAGAGGAGTCTCTCCAGTCAGCTTCTTTTTTGTTTTTTTTAAGAAAAGATGACTCTGCCACGAAAATAACAACATTGCGCTAATATTAGAAATGTTCCTGTGAAATCTTAAGCCAGAGAATGATGCAGTTCCTCAAAAGGTCAGGTGACTCGAAACCAGCGAGATGAAGTAAAAGATAGAGACCGCAGCTGACCAGAAGGAAGTTTCACATTTCTTGTAACTTCCTTACAACGCGCACATAATGTAACAGGACAAGGTAGCTAATTGAAAACAAAGACGATGAGTAAAAAGGCATATTTATAGTTTTTTTTTTCAAAACAGTACTACCTAAATGTAAAGGTTTCCTGTTTATTCCCATTTCAATTCACAACAGATAATCATGGTACTACTAACTGTATGGTCTGCGCTCTCCGAAAAGCGTAATGATGTTGATGTTGCTGATGTTGTTCAGAGTAGGAACAGTGTTAGGTGAGTCCGCATTCCACTATGCTGCACCCTTTACACAGAATGACCTGCAAAATGACAAACTTATCTCAACTTGTTACGTTACGGAGAATTTAAGGCACTTCTAAAGGAAGGTGAGATGAACGGGCTTGGCCAATGTCCCTGTTTTTACATTGTTCACTGTGAATGTTGTATTGTACGTTGGGATTTTCTTGTCCGATGCTGCTGTTTTGGCCAAGTCATTCTAAATCTCAGTGAGGTTTATCTGGTTGAATAAAAGATGAATGGGAAAAAAAATAAAGCATAAAACTGAACAATGTAATCTACCACTTTTATTTAACATGCCTCAAAAAACACCCATTTAAAAAAAACAACTTTTTTTTAGATAATGAGGTTGCTGCTGCAGTTTACTGATAGTCTTTCTTCTTCCTCTTTTAACCACCCTTCAAAATATTTCCTCTTTTTTCCCTTTACAATAATCAGTCAGCATTCACATTTCAATTCCTGTACTATGATCACTTTTCTCTTCTTGTTACCAACCAGCCGTCCACCAAGATGCAGACACGACTTAAACATACAACCAGAGACAATTTGATGCACTTAATGCATACAATGTTTTACACTTGAAAGTCGAAACGTCTCCTGAGTTACTGTCATCGTTTCAACACAAGACCACACGGGCTTTTTGCTTCATAAAAGCTTCCTTTTTTTCCACCCCAGATACGTTTTAAATTTCAACATGTTTCATTCGCGTCATTGTTCAACGTCTTTCCATTTCTGAGGCATCAAAAGATGTCACCGCATGTTTAGGAGTCTGAAACCTACAATCCATATCTGTCCGTACATATGCTGGCTGGCTACCCCCTGCTTGATGGAGGACAAGACGTACCAAAAATGAAGATACAGTTAACAATTTTTACAATAATATTAAACTGTCAAAGTTAAACTGGAGTATGAAACCAAATAATAATGACTACTATTGTGGAAATGCAGGGAAACAAGGCATCACTGCACACAACATTGTGGGGCGGCCAACTTAGAGAGTCTACTAAAGAGATGACCTTAAGAGCATCCTTTATGCTGTGGAAGGAACCCGTTGACAACATTAGGACCTCCTCGCTTAAGTTCATATGAGTGAATGTTTATGTGACCTGGTAGGTGCTGCTGATTTGGTTAGCAAAATGGACTGAACAGGTAAGTATGTATTTCCTTTGTGCATGATTGTGTCCGAACTAGGGGGGCATTTATTTGCCTGAAGGGCATCTACTGGGATAGAGAGGCACTGTCAACCTTTAAGGTTATTACTCTCAGCCATGATGATTTATTTAGATAATTTGTGCATTACTACATTTTCTGGGTGCGCAGCCCTTTTGGCAGCCTCACGGATAAAGCTACTCCGGCAGGGTGGAGTCCACGGACGAGGTTCCAGTACCCTCTCTCACAAGGCTGAGGAGGCAGCTGGATGTCACGTACATGATAGGCATTCGACGTGTCATACCCATGAAAATCACGTTCAATAATCGTACAAGATATCTTATATGGTCAAGCGCAAGAAGAGAGGCTAAGTCTTGCAGCAGGAATGAGATCCACAGACCTCCAACCAGAAAGAAAAAGAGAGAGGCGAGGGTGGGGGTCACGTCCCCGGAGTCTGGGCTGAGCCGCATTCTCACAGTTTGTATTTCATTCCTTGGCACCAAGTCTGCAGGACTTTTTTTTTCCGTAAGCAAACTATGCGCATAACCAACAAGTATTTCAATACTGATCTGGACAATTTTTAAAAAGTGTGTGTTGAGGTCATAAATGACTGGGTAATTATTTTAAGCTTGGCTAGGAAACTCTATGCAGCGAATAAAAACTTACAAGAATCTATTCTTCTCTCTTTTCCCTCCTCTCGGGAGCCAGACGATGGGACGTGATGAGTCTCTGAACAACTAATCCAATCCAACCAGGCAGCAGGTAAACAGACAAGTCATCCTCTTGGAAAACGAAAATGATACTTTCACTACGCAACCTCATACATTACATCAAGGAGGTACACTTGTTGTACAGTCCTGCGGGAAGTCGTTCATCAATTGTGTGTGTGTTGCAGGTTTTTGAAGGGCGTCAGGGGTCATCATGCAAACCATAAAGTGTGTGGTTGTAGGCGACGGCGCTGTCGGAAAGACTTGCCTTCTCATCTCCTACACCACTGGGGCCTTTCCCAAAGAGTACATCCCTACGGTGTTTGACAACTACAGCAGCCAGGTGTGCGCACGTAAATCATCTCTCCCATCCCGTCAATATGGAGACTAGATAGTAGAAAATATGCAAATATGCATACACATACTGAGCATGTGCTGTTTAAGTTTTAACTTTAATAATGATTTGGAGTGCACGAGAAACTGGTAAGGAAAATGTAGCTCTCTTTGACCAAATGGTCAAGTTTACTGCACAACACAGCATCCTACAGAACCAATGTAGTAATACAGGTAAAGAGCAAACTGTTCAGCCAACATTAATACTAGCATTAAAGAAATTTTGCTCAGCATTTAAAGGCAGCTTGACTCCCATTCAGCTGTTATGATGCTGGACAAGACAAAAAAAAAGAAAAAAAAAATACTAGCATTAACTACAATTAATTAATTACAGTCATATTTAGTGTGTTGCTTTTTTTTTTATTGAGTTAATGAAATGTTTAATCTCTAACTCCAGTTTCTGTATGCCAGTTACCTTTTTATTAAGGCTACAAATTATAACATTTTTTAAATTACATTAATAATGGTTTCAAATAAATTAATCATGATTAATCACAATTTGCAACTATGTCTAAATATGCAATTTTTACAGTATTTGGGAAAAAACACATTACAGGACAGGATTATATTAGTATGTATTAAAAGATCCTAATTAACTAAAAATGTATATCAAGCTAAAAGGTAGCGCATTCTATTTACCTAACACTAGTTTCTTTAATAGTGTAACCGTGTTGTTATCATCAATGAGGGGTTGCGTTTAACGACACCATGTCAGTTAAGTAGAGTTGACATGTTTGAGGGTATTTTGTGGGATTTTCCAAATGTGGCAAATTGTACTCCCGCATAAAGAGTTACAATGTGAGTGTTAAGAATATCCACTTATTGTTTTTCTTTGTAATTCTGTTTATTTAGCCCACACATGCATAATAAAAGATGTTGTTTGTAGTGTCCGCGAATGCATCTTGCGGTTGTCTAGTGACAGTAAGGAATTTGATACATATATGGGGTTGGAATTGCACTGCTGTTGATATGTTCAGGTCAGAATAAAAACTTGATGGGTCTTTACGCTGTTAACAGACCTTCTTCTTATGCATTGGGCTTCTTGTGTTTGAGCTGTTGGTGGTGGAAAAATATACAAGGGAGTGCAGAATTAATAGCCAAGTTGTATTTTTGAGGATTAATTTTATTATTGAACAACAACAGTGTTCTCAATGAACCTAAAAACTCAATATAAAAGCTGAATATTTTTGGAAGTAGTTTTTAGTTTTAGCTATTTTAGGAGGCTATCCCTTTGTGCAGGTGTCTATTACTGTGCATAATTAGTAGGGGACTTAACAAAAAACAAATATATACCCATTACAATTATTTTTTTCACCAGTGAAACAAATGAAACATAACATCTCAACATTTACAAATATACATTTCTGACATTCAAAAACAAAACAAATACAAATCGGTGACCAATATAGCCACCTTTCTTTGCAAGGACACTCAAAAGCTTGCCATCCATGGATTCTGTCAGTATTTTGATCTGTTCACCATCAACATTGCGTGCAGCAGCAAGCATAGCCTCCCAGACACTGTTCACAGAGGTGTACTGTTTTCCCTCCTTGTAAATCTCACATTTGATGATGGACCACAGGTTCTTCATGGGGTTCAGATCAGGTGAACAAGGAGGCCATGTCATTAGTTTTTCTTCTTTTAGACCTTTTCTTGCCAGCCACGCTGTAGAGTACTTGGACGTGTGTGATGGAGCATTGTCCTGCATGAAAATCATGTTTTTCTTGAAGGATGCAGACTTCTTCCTGTACCACTGCTTGAAGAACGTGTCTTCCAGAAACTGGCAGTAGGACTGGGAGTTGAGCTGAGCTTGACTCCATCCTCAATCCGAAAAGGCCCCACAAGCTCATCTTTGATGATAGCAGCCCAAACCAGTACCCCACCTACACCTTGCTGGCGTCTGAGTCGGACAGGAGCTCTCTGCCCTTTACCAATCCAGCCACGAGCCCATCCATCAGGCCCATCAAGACTCACTCTCATTTCATCAATCCTTAAAACATTAGAAAAATCTGTCTTCAGATATTTCTTGGCCCAGTCTTGACATTTTAGCTTGTGTGTCTTGTTCAGTGGTGGTTGTTTTTCAGCCTTTCTTACCTTGGCCATGTCTATGAGTATTGCACACCTTGTGCTTTTGGGCACTCCAGTGATGTTGCAACTCTGAATTATGGCAAAACTGGTGGCAAGTGGCATTTTGGCAGCTGCACGCTTGACTTTTCTCAGTTCATGGGCAGTTATTTTGCGCTTGGTTTTTCCACACGCTTTTTGCAACCCTGTTGACTATTTTGAATGAAACGCTTGATTGTTCAATGATCTCGCTTCAGAAGCTTGGCAATTTTAAGAGTGCCACATCCCTCTGCAAGATATCTCACTATTTTTGACTTTTCGGAGCCTGTCAAGTCCTTCTTTTGACCCATTTTGCCAAAGGAAAGGAACTTACCTAATAATTATGCACATCTGATATAGGGTGTTGATGTCATTAGACCACACCCCTTCTCATTACAGAGATGCACATCACCTAAAATGCTTAATTGGTAGTAGGTTTTCGAGCCTATACAGCTTGGAGTAAGAGACCATAAAGAGGATGATGTGGTCAAAATACTCATTTGCCTAATAATTCTGCACTCCCTGTAGCCGGTCACACCCTCGTGATTGGCTGCCATTGTGCTTGGGCTTGTTAAGCATCAGCCAGCTGATTTACATTTACAACTCTAAAATGCTCAGACGGCACAATTGATAAAGTTAGAGTGATACACCTTCTTAATATTATAATTTTTGTATTATATATATATATTATAATTGTGAAGAGTGACGAGCATTTACAGTACTTGTGTGGTGCGTTCAGGTAACAGTGGACAGCAGAATCATCAGTCTAAACCTGTGGGACACAGCAGGCCAAGAGGAGTATGACCGCCTGAGGACGCTCTCATACCCGCAGACCAACGTCTTCATCATTTGCTTCTCCATCTCAAGCCCCGCCTCCTACGAGAATGTCAAACACAAATGGCATCCTGAGGTCAGACTGTGCAGCAAGCGCGGGCGTGTCCGCGTTTAATGAACATTCCATGGTTAGTGTTGCATTTTCTTACATTGTCCTGCGCCCTCAGGTGTCACATCACTGCCCGGGTGTACCCATCCTCTTGGTGGGCACCAAGAGCGACCTCCGAAACGACGGCGAGATCCAGAGGAAGCTAAAGGAGCAGAACCAGGCGCCCATCACTCATCACCAGGGCTCCGCCCTCGCCCGGCAGATTCACGCCGTCCGTTACCTGGAGTGCTCTGCCCTCAACCAGGACGGCATTAAGGACGTGTTCATTGAGGCCGTGAGGGCGTTCCTCGCCCCTGAGCCCGTTGTCAGCAAGAAGCCTTGCGTGTTGCTCTAGGAACAAAATGCCAGCTGGACCGCACTGGGCTGGTTTGTGCTTAAGAGACTTGATTTTATAGTTTAAAAATGTGATCATTTAACAGTAAAAGGATCTTCCTGACCTTTGATGAGATAAAACATAAAGATAAAAATGCTTAGGGTTTTTTTTTCTTATTTTTCCCCCCAGAAGTCAAGAAAATATATACCACTATATATATTTATGGAAGTTATACATACATACATCACGAGCAGAAACATAAAAGATGAGTGAATAGCAATATTTCAAATAAATAACTAAACTTTACAAAAAATGTATTTTGTCGTAAAAAATACAAAAATATATCTCGATTTTATAATACAATTTTAATTACATGCCATGACGATAACAAAAATGAAAACAAAAATCACAAAAGAACTATTCATTGTAGTCCAATAAATTAAGGGATTATTTGTTTTTGATTACCTAGCATTTCAGTAATGTAATATTCAAGTAGTATATTTTGAATAAAAACATAGATTAAATGTTTCAGATGCAACATTTTGGCTCACATTTTCTACGGTTGTCCAAAGACGCCGTGGAAGCTGACAGAGTGAATCGACATTTCCTGCCGAGGCCTTGGGGAGGAAGCGTCTTTAGAAGCTGATCAAGCTGGAGGTAGCCGCTCTTTCAGGATGTCGCCTTTTCCTTCGCAACGTCTCCTCGAGAAGCAGCGGGTCGCTTCCTCTTCCTGTCTGCCGATTCTCCGGGCTTTCTTTCAAGTTGCTGATGATTTGTCACGAGTTCGGCACTGAATGGAATATACCAATGGTGGCCACAGGAGGGGCTGCTTGGCAACGTGTGGCTTCATAAGCAAGAGCGTAACTCACACTGAAGGTTGTCTTTTTTTTGTCAAATAAGTTGCATGAGTCAGCATAAGACCTAAAAGTAACTGCTTTTCGTTCTGTGATCTTCAAAAAAATATGGACACATTTACTGATTGCGTCATTTACAAGTTTTTTTGGGTTCTTGGAAGACGAGGGTGTTGGTGTAAACGATGACCTTTGAGTGTTTTTGGTTGACAAAAGTGCAAAATGTCAGAACTTTACTTCACTACATGGGCAGTTCAGGTGCTGTTGCGTTTTAGTCCACGGTTCTCATGTTTAAGGGTTCACAGTCGTGTGCGTATTTAAGAGTCCACTGTTGTTTCAGTATCGTTTGCCTTCAGGCGGTGTGGCCACCATGACCATTTGGTTTCCGAAGTCCCAGTAAACCGTGCCGTGGAAAGCAATGTTGGAGAAGACCACCAGGTACTCGCAAAAAGCAAACAGCGTGTAGACTGAGGACGGCAGAGATGCAGTGTCAAAAGAGTGGACGGAAGTGTTCAAAATAACAGCAGTGCAATGTGACTAACCAGATGAATCACTGTTATGGCTATTCTTCCATCCATTCTGTTAGTTGTCTTCTGCCACGTCTTTCTGGTTTTGCTCTCCATTTTAAGGCATTGGAGATTTTGAATTTTAGCCCAAAAAATTTCACACCGCTTCATAAGTTTTCCCGTCTCCATCAACTTTTTAATCAAAGTATGCAGTTCTTCTGAACAATGTCTTGAACGGCCCATTTTCCTCAGGACCCAAGAATTTCCAAAACAACATTTTTGGGCCATGACAGACATACCGAATGGAATCATAGGAGTGCCAAAATAAAAAGAGAATTCATGTGGAAATATAAAGGGAATCAATAATTAAAATTATACAAATATATCAAATACTTCTTCCTATTTTGTCATTGCTTTTCCTGTTTTGTCTTTTTCATTTGCTTTTTCTGATAATTGCATTTACTTGATGGCTCAAGCTGGCGGGTACAAGCAAAGGCTAAACAATGGGCGGGTCACCCTGCCAGGATGACTAGTCCATACCCGATCAAACGATTCCTACTCGCAGTGGCTATGTTTACATGTAGCTCCTAGCGTGGGTGACCGGGAGAAATCATGTCATGGACAGGAAGTAACACGACTATCACTATTACATGATGGAGTCCGTATCGAAGCTGCTGAGATAAGCGACTAACAGGCTGGATGGGAATAGTCACCCTGGCAGAGTGACCCGCCCACAGCCTTGCTTTTAATCACCAGCTTGTATGCAACAAATGGAAAAGCCAATGACAAAACAGAAAAAGTGATGAGAAAATGGAAAAATAATATGACTACAGTTATATATATTTTTTAATTATTATGTTTATATTTTACGTGTATTTCCTTTTAATTTTGGCACTCCCATGATTCCATAATACTGGTGCTGTGCATTTAAGCGTACTTAAAGTATATTTTACATACGTATGCAAAAATTTACAGGTAATCTCTCAATATATCTCAGGTTTGTCAGGGTTTCTAAATTGGCTGCAGCGGCACTTGGCCATGGAGGGTTTCTTTTCTCGTAGCACAATTAAATAAGTACAATTCAATTAATCTATTCAAAACATGAAATTGTCCATTCATTCATACAAATATTATCAGATATAACAAGCCAATTTATTTATTTCATGACCACTTTTTTATTTGTAACAAATTTATCTACCACCTGCCCTTTTTATGTCTTCAGTTTATAGCCAATGTATGTACTTCAAGATCGATTTATTTGTTTGATGACCTTTTTATTTATGTAATGTCAAGCTCAACGATAAGGTTAACCCTGCAAAGCAATGACATGTATCTCAGATTATATTTCACAATTTGTGCTGGAATTGATTCATTCACATTTAGTTGTTTATTGCAGTTATATATAGTTTGACTCTGTACTGAGCAAGATACAGTATGTATGTTTTAAGAATGACCCACATATTTTTGCAGCCTTTTCTTATCAGTTAAAGCTGAACAAGACACAAAGTTCTCACCTCCGGCCTCGCAGTGCTGGTTGTGGCGTCTGAAGAAGTACGCAGCCGCCACGCAGCTGCTCACATTGAACAGGAACAGGCGCAGCTTCCACCTGTACGACTTTACCTCCTGGCATGGAAACAATGTGTTAGATCCTTATCGAAGCAGAAACAACGCAAACTACTTCCTCTATCAGTGACAAGTCTATCATGCGGCGCTGAAGTGGTTTTCCAAGGAGCATTTGGATCTGATATTTTTAAAAAATATGTTACCTCTGGGTTCACAGAGCGCCTGTAGACGACATACCACAGTCTGCACGTGATGAGCATGTGCAGCAGCGAGCTCACGATGAACACGAAGAAGCAGTTCTTGTGAATTGCTGCAGACAGGGGGAGGAAAAACATCCCACAAGCCATTAGTGACATTTTAGGTTCACATTTTCAAATCAGTGAATAAACTAGGGATGGGTGTATTATGTTCATTGTGTAATTATCATTTTTTATTAATCAGGTCTTGAAGCAACTGAGATTATGATAAAGGGAGTGAGAAATGGAGTTGCTCTTTTTTAGGTGGCCAACTCGCCAGCGTCGCTCTCCCTTCACATCAACATTCCCGTCCTCTCTTTGTCCCTCGCTGTGCTGATCATGCTGGCGGCATTTTTTCTGAGGCCTTCAGGCGTACGTACAAATGTGGACAAAAATACTGAAACTCACGCAAAAAGACCCATGATATTTTATACTCTATTTTCGAATGCAGGGGGGTTACGCAGACCAGGTTTAAGGAGCGGCTGGTGAGTTTTTAAACTGATTTTTGTGTGTTTTGAAGCAAACTTGCTCCTCAAATAAGGACTTTGCTAGGGTTTTCAGTTGCTAGCATATGAAAACTACGACATAAAGCTTCATCTTTACAAATACAGTAATTCCTCGCCACTTTGTACTTTGAATTATGCAGCTTCACTTAGTGAATCATCGCTATTAGTAAAAAAAAAAAAAAAAAAAAAAGAATCTTAGCAAATTGTATGTATGTTTTGCCTAAATTAAGGATTTTTAAGCATAATAATAACTAAATGAACAAAACTACAAATATAAGTCATCCATAAGATGCATTCAGAGGATATGTAGTATTAGAAACCGGTCACTAGGTGTAAGTAATCTTACATTGATAAGACAATAGCCAAGTACTTGACATAAACCAGAAAAATGTCTTATTTATGACATAAGTGTCGTATTTTCTTTTATTATGCATATTGTTTCGGGTAATATGACTACAAAGGTGCCTAAAGGGGTTCTACTTCATGTCAAGAGGGCTTTATAAATGTTTTAAAAAAATGATTTTGAAGGGTGTAAACAGGTTTTCTATGCTTTAGCTGCAAAAATATTCATTTTTACGTGAGGAAGCCTACTTCACGGAAATTCACTTACCACAGTCAGGCCCAGAACCGATTAACAGCGATAACAGGGATAAGAGTAATATTTTGATTGTGTAATTATCATTTTTGATTAATCAAGTCTTGAAGCAACTGAGATTAGTGGTATTTGCCACAAAGCGATTTGAGCTAAATTCCCCATGATGCTTAGAGTGCAGCTTCATGATGTGGACCAGTGGAGTGGAAGCTATATCACGTTTTGAAGTTTTGTGCGGATCTCTGACACGTCTTAAGTGAGTTTGATGATGTGTAGAATTAGTTTGGACAACTCGCACTGACAACAGGTTTCGAAAGGCTGGACTACTGCAAGATGAAACGCTTTAGCTCTAGCTGAAAGGCTAACACAAAGAGCTACAACAAGAGAGAGACTGACAAAGTGCGTGATGAAGAAATAAGTACGAGGAAAAGGAGGACGGAGGACAATGAATGACTTTTCTGGTAGGCTCCTGTTTAACTAGCCGCCTTACACGCATTGTTTTGTTCATTGAATCAAAATTTTTTAAAAATCTTCATGTTTAACATTTTCCCATGTACAGAATATCCCATATTGGGACGTGGACAACTGCAGTTTATAGACAGGTGAGGACTAAATCTTCCTTTCTGTTGAAATTTAGTGGGGAAGGCTTACATACCGGTGTTCTCTAGGGCCCAAAAATGACGGAAATACAATGAAACCGTCTATGTAGCTTGTCATTATAACTCTATACAGTAGATGGCATCGTAACGCTGCTTAACACTTTGTCGCACATTAACACACACCCGTTCATCAATATAGTGAGATTATTGATGTACAGTGTTGTGTACGTTATCTTTAAAATGAATGTACACTTACATTGGCCCCCGAAAACATTACTAATGTTTTTTTAATTGCTCATGGGCGTCTACCACTGCACAAAATGGAACCGACACCTTGTTCAGGTTGTTTTAGAAGACATTTCACTTTCCATCCGAGCAGGCTGCATCCGTGTGTGCTCCAAGACTAGGCAGGCCAGCAATAGCCTTCCTAGTATGACTAGAAAGTCGGAAAACTAAAGCTGTCCTACCTAGTACTTAAACTACCTTAGCTAGCATGAGCCGATGAAATCTGCTTCGATGAGATGCGAAACGTCTTCTAAGACAACCTGAACAGTTCAGCTGAAACATCACAGATAGATCACAGTCCTGCGGGGAAACTGCTTTTACGCACTGTAGTCCTCTGTGGACGCCACGTAGGTGAGCAGCAGCAGGGAAACGTTTTCAGTGAGGCTGCACAACAAAGCCATCCCGCTCAGAACCAGCTCAGGAAGCTTTGCGGCAAAGCGACGGCGGTAGAAGCTAAAATAAGAGGCGGCCATCAGAAATCGGGGCGCCGAGTGCAGAGCGATGCAGCAGCGCCAGATGTAGCGCTCCGGCACGCGGCTGATGGCGGCACTGATGGACGGGAGGTAATTGGACACCTGGCGGGAGATGACAAGATGCTTAGGGACACACACACACACACACACATCGCTTTTTACAGTTTAGACTGGACTTACATGACAGTGTGTGTATATGGCATCCTCAAAGTGATATATCAGAGCGACGAAAAGGGAGACAATCAGTCCTGTAATGGGGAGCACAAGTGTCCCGATGGTGAAGATGGTGTATGGGAGCCGAAAAAGGGGGTGATCCCCATCCAGGGTCAGATAAGGGCCCTGAAGCATCCTGGGTAACTGCATGGGAAAAGAAGACACTTAAGACATTGTTGGACATCTCTGTGTGGAGTTTGCATGTTCTCCCACATTCCACAATAGGTTAGGTTAATTGGCAACTCTAAATCTCTCCATTGGAGAGTGAATGTGAGAATGTCTAGATGTGCCTTGTGATTGACTGGCGTGGGTGTATTCCCCAGCCTCTCGCCCAAAGCCAGCTGGGACCCTAATGAAGATAAGCGGCATAGAAAATGAATGGACAACCTCATACTACAATTACGTTATCATACATGGTTATTTCACGAACTGGACACTTATAATTCTACATAGAAACCCATAATCAAGTTTGTCAGCGACAGAATAAATATTGTCTAAGCAGGGTGCGTCATCATCTTCCGTGACGTTAACCTGTCGCACCGTATGGTTAATGGTTAGTCTAAAGTATTCACATATCTTCCTAAAAAGGCAAAAAACAACAACTCACCTTTACCGTTCGCCTATCTTGCTATCCCAATGCATCTCTTTGAGCCCCCGAATGGCGCGAGGTGTTGATATAATCCGGTTAGCTACAGGTTAGCTGCACGGGCTACGTGCAGTAGTTTGGAAGTGGCGCTCCCTTCGACGGCAGTTTCACATCCATTTAAAATGTTTAACAGCAATGTTTCTTCTTTCTAATGGCTGGTAGGATTAGCTTGGCATCGATAAGACACTAAACCGTCGGTATTTTAGTTTTTTTTGCGGCGAATCTTCTACCAGATGATAACAATTCACGAGAGTTATCCATGTCATAGACATACATTCACAGATGCCTCGTTTGCCGGGTTACGATACGTCAGCGTGTCCGCCAAATTGGATGTGGCACTAATGCAAGGAACCGGACCGATGTTTTTTTTTTTTTTGCCTCGGGAAGACACATTATTATGCGGTGGACAAAGTTATGGTACTTCATAGTCTGTTCGCGAAATTATGTCATAACGGCGAAATACATTCAAAAGTATTTGTTCATCTTTACCCGTTATCTAGTGATTGAGCGCTGGTTTGGACTGTAAAACCGTTGGCGCGTTAGCTTATGCCTTATCTAATATGGCGGCAACGTTGACGTATGTGTCAGCGCTCAATGGGGCGCCGAAGTGTAGCTCTATGATCTCCATCTAGCTAGCGTAAGTTACACACAGAACTTCCTATTTAGAGTTTCAAAACAAAAGCACAAGTGTGATTCCTCCGCCAAAGAGGATTTTCACAAACTCTTTTTCTGGTGGGAAGTACTCTCAAAGCTTTTTTTTGTGGTATGCAACCAGTGCCAAGTAATGTGTTATTATTATCTACTTTCTATAACAAGTGATGTGAACACAATTCCACCTTTATAAATGTAATTATTTAGGGAAGGTAATTATTTTATTACATTTCGAGGGTTTCATGGGCCAGTTAATTACGTTAAATATTCCAAGTCACTCTTCTTTTCCTTTCGGCTTATTCCTTCAGGGGTCGCCACAGCGAATCAATTGCCTCCATCTAACTCTGTCTTCTGTATCCTCTCCTCTTGCGCCAACTACCTTCATGTCTTCTTTCACTACATCCATAAACCTCCTCTTTGGTCTTTCTCTAGGCCTCCTGCCTGGCAATTCAAAACTCAGCATCCTTCTACCAACATATTCATTATCTTTCTTCTGGACATGTCCAAACCATCTCAGTCTGGCCTCTCTGACTTTATCTCCAAAACCTCTAACATATGCTGTCCCTCCGATGTGCTCATTCCTGATCCTGTTCATCCTGGTCGCACCCAAAGAGAACCTCATCATCTTCATCTCTGCTACCTCCAGCTCTGCCTCCTGTCTTTTCCTTAGCGGGACTGTCTCTAAACCAAACAACATGGCTGGTCTCACCACAGTTTTGTACACCTTTCCTTTCATTTTAGCTGAAACTCTTCTATCACACATCACACCCGACACTTTTCTCCACCCATTCCAGCCTGCCTGCAAGCGCTTCTTCACCTCTTTTCCACACTCTCCATTGCGCTGGACTGTTGACCCTAAGTACTTAAAATCCTCCACTTTCTTTATCTCTTCTCCCTGTAACCTCACTCTTCTACTTGGGTCCCTCTCATTTACACACATGTACTCCGTCTTGCTGCAACTGACCTTCATTCCTCTCCTTTCCAGGGCAAACCTCCACCCCTCAAGCTTCTCCTCCACCTGTTCCCTGCTCTCACTACATATCACAATGTCATCTGCAACATCATAGTCCATGGAGATTCCTTTCTAACCTCATCAGTCAGCCTGTCCATCACCATAGCAAACAAGAAGGGGCTCAGAGCTGATCCCTGATGGGGTCCCACCTTCACTCGGAACTCCTCTGTCACACCTGCAGCGCACGATCCGGTATAGAAGTAATTTGTCTGATTCGCATGTTCTGGTTTGGCAAAGTTTTACGTCGGATGCCCTTCCTGACACAACCCTCTGTATTTATCCGGGCTTGGGACCGGCACAATAAGACACTGGCTTGTGCCCCGTTGCGGCTACATTTAAATATTCCAAGTCAATTAACATAAAAACATTTCTATTACTTTCTGAAATCGACACGTGTTTCAAATGACATTGAGTTCTGTTAGAATAAAAAAAAATTATGTTGTTGTATCAGAGATTTCCATTGGGTGGCTCGGAGGCCAATTTGCGGACCACAGTTGTATTTTTAAAAGCACATTGTAGAAACACAATTACACAACACAACAGGAAAACCATTCAATTTTCTTCCGCTTATCCGGGCCCGGGTCGCGAGGGCAGCAGTTTCAGTAGGGAAGTCCAGACTTCCCGGTCCCCGGCGACCTCTTCCAGCTCCACCGGGAGGACACCAAGGCGTTCCCAGGGCAGCTGTGAGATACAGTCCCTCCAGCGTGTCCTAGGTCTTCCCCGTGGCCTTCTCCCGGCTGGGCATGCCCGAAACACCTCACCAGGGAGGCGCCCGGGAGTCATCCGGACGAGATGCCCGAGCCACCTCAACTGGCTCCTCTCGATGTGAAGGAGCAGCGGCTCTACTCTTTGCTCCTCCCGGATGGCCGAGCTCCTCACCCTATCTCTTAGGGTGAGTCCAGCCACCCTACGAAGGAAACTCATTTCCGCCGCTTGTATCCGCGATCTCGTTCTTTCGGTCATGACCCATAACTCATAACATTATGTGAGGGTGGGAACGTAGCTCGATCTGTAAACAGAGAGCTTTGCCTTCCGGCTCAGATCTCTTTACCACGATGGTCCGGTACAGCGACCGCATTACTGCGGACGCTGCACCGATCCGTCTGTCAACCTCGCGCTCCAACCATCCCTCACTCCTGAAAAAGACCCCGAGATACTTGAACTCCTCCACCTGAGGCAAGACCTCACTCCCAACCCGGAAGGTACAGTCCACCCGTTTCCGACTGAGAACCATGGCCTCGGATTTGGAGGTGCAGAGTCTCATCCCAGAAGCTTCACACTCAGCTGCAAACCGCTCCGGTAAACGCTGAAGGTCACAGCCTGATGAGGGCATAAGGACCATATCGTCTGCAAATAGCAGAGACGAGATCCTACGGTCACCAAGCTGGACTCCCTCAACACCTTGAGTGCGACTAGAACTTCTGTCCATGAAGATTATGAACAGAATCGTTACTACAGGAAAACCACCTGTGAGAAATTGAGAAGAATAACATCAACATATTAGGACGATACAATTATTATAATAAAAGTATTTTTTTTAAATATTCTAGAAGCATAAAGGTGAAATTTTAAAAAATATTGAATTGTTTTGAAGTTATATATCAAGATAAAAAACAAAACAAAGAATAAATGGGCAATTAGGCTGGGAAAAAAGTTATAATGTTGCAAGAATAAAGTCAAAATATTTGGACTAAAGTCAAAATATTACTAGAAAAAGGTCTCCCAACAATATGAAGAAATGAGCGAAAAAAGTGTGCTGTTAGGTTCAGATTATTAAGAATCCATTTTGTCACCCATAGCGCAAAGATTCTGATGGAGGCTGTTTTTTTTTTTAAATATTGTAGCAAACCTAGGTTGCGCTGTTATGCATGGTTGTGTTCTGCTTGTCTGACTGGTTGGAGTTGCCTTGAACGCACCAGTGAAAAGGGGGCGTGGTGGAGAGTGCGACGGTTTCCTTGGGTGTGCTGTGTGTGTTCGCTTGGTGGCGTGGTTACGGCCGACAGTAGCCTTTATTTCGGTTGCAATAAAAAGCTTGTTGTCAACATCTTCGTGATTCAATTACGTCTGAACGACGTTACAATATATTCAACCTTTTAGCATATCTACTTGGGGGTGCAAAAAAAGTTTGGGAACCATGACTGGGTTAACCACTGCAATGGCCCCGGCATTAGCCACCACCAGGGGGCGCTTCACCGCGGCCAGCCGCTCTATCATGAATACCATTGTTTGATCGGGCGCTCTCTCATGCTACTGTACCTCCTCAGTAGGTACCAGTAGGGGGTTCTGAAACATCTGTTATCTTTTGGTAGCCTTTCTCGGAGACGAACTGGCACCAATAACGGCTCATTTCGTTTACAAAGTAATTCAATTGCATCATCCAATGAAGTAAACGAGTTGCAGATTGCCATGCATGCTGTATGATTCTGTACAACGTCTGCCGTCTTTTGCAGAAGAAATAAATTGCACAAATTCCTAGTCTTTATTTCAGGCATTTCCTTTTCTTGAGGAATATTTTTTTCCCACAACACAGTACAAGCCGTTGATGTTTACAAAAGACAAAGAAAAAGAGTCTTGAACTACTGTGTACATCCAATGCTATGCCTCATCACTACCACACCTAATAACTCTTCATTCCTAGTACATTCCCTGTACCCACCCAGTCCAAATATATTCTCTTGTATTGCCTTTGTTATGTGTAAATGCGCCTACGGCTGTCACTGACTACAATGTGGTTCAGGAAAGTGGATCACCTGACCCCAAAGGAGTCTTTTCAACATCTCCTGTTAGAAGATGGATATTTGCTCTTCAGAGCCTTTTTGAAGCTGCCAAAACGAAGTTGGTTGTGATGAATCTCCTGGCTCTTTGTAGCGTGGAATTCGCCCTTGATCTTGAAGCCGTGGTGGACCAGGAAAGCCGAGTTCAGCACGGAGAAGCGGTAGCCGGCCACATGGAGCTCGCAGGCCTGCCAAAGACCAACCATGTGCGTGTGCAGAGACCCAAAGAGGACACGGGAAGGCAAAATGTGGAACAAAGTTAAGAGGAACTGACCTGGCTGATTCGGTTGAAGCCAAATTGCTTGAAGCTTTCGTTGTAGCGCGGCATGCCACGGGAGCCGATGTAGAAAGGCTCCCAGGGATAGGTCCAAGTGGGCGTGTAGGCCACCTCCAGGGCGTCACTGCCTTGGACGTGGCTGATCCATCGCAAGTAGTTGGTGTGGCCTTGGCAAGAAGGACACGGCTCCTTGTAAAAAGGCTGCACCTCATGCACCAGGTAAAGCTGCACCAGCTCGGCCTTGGTGGCGGGCATCTTTGTGCCGTTGCGGATTTCAAAGGTGGGTAAGACGAACACCTGGTCCAGGGCGGGCTTGTCCCTCAAGACCATGGCCAGGAAATGTCGGTGCAGTTCAGCACTGGGCATCAAGTCAATGTCCATCACCAGGACGTAAGGGGACTGGGTGGTCTCTAGGGCCACGTTCCGGAGAAGGTTGTTGGGATAGGAAATGTTGTTTATGGCGTAGTTCTTGTATTTATCCCTGTAAGACTCCAACCTGGAGAAGGCGGTGGCACAGTTGTCCAGGCTTGACAAAGACTCGTGGTCCTGCTCGGGGAAGCTGGCCATCTCTCCTGAGAGGCAGATCAGGTGGAAGTCCACCAGGGCCTGGATGTGAGGGCACAGGAAGCTGAGCGCATACACCACTGCCGTGACTAACTCGATATCCTGGCTGTGAGCAAAGATGGCCACTGAGAGTGGGTTCTGCCACCTCTCCACAAGCGCTTCAAGGTGGTGAAGGTTGTTGAGGCTCGTGTGGGTGGCCAAAGTCAGGATGTTGGAATTCGGATTCTGGTCGCTTTTAATAAGGTTTGTGTACACTCGGTACATTCCACTGTTGTCCAATATACCCCCGGTAGACAGAGAATATCTCAGACGATCCTTGAGTGAGTTCTTCTCGGGGCTTCTGGGACCAGACACTCCAAAGAGTTCTGAGTAGTGATACCACTGCTGTTTGCCCTGAAACTTGGAGAAGTAGACAAACTGCAACAGCACCACCAGCAGGAGCGCATGCAGCACCACTATGAGGGCTGAACATTTCTTGGACAGACTCATTCCGCTAGAACCTAGCTCGAACTGAGAGGATGGCCTGGGGGTGTTCTGCAAAGCACATTTATTGGGTTAGTGAGATGTGTTGAGTGGAAATGCATGTTAAATGGAGTATTAAAATCATCAGATCACGAGAATAAAGTCGTAAATACATAATATTAATAACGTATCTTTACAAGAAAAAGGCTATTAATTAAATCTTGCCTGAAGGCAGAGGAAACTTTCCCTCCTTCCCGCAAAACGACGTTATATTTTTTTCCCCTCAGACACGAAAAATTATGACATCTAATTGATACAGTAATCCCTCATCTATCGCGGGTGTTAGGTTGCAGGCACCACCGTGATAAGTGAAAAACCACAAAGTAGAGTTTATAAATCGACGGGATATTTTTTCATTATTTTTCCTACTCTTTTTTAAATTTTTATACATTTATTCATTTGTAAACCCTCCCAACATACTTAATTAAATCCTTTAAACAGTTTTAAACAATTTTTTAAACTAAAATTACTTTTACATGCTTTACGTAAAATAAAAAATTACAAACAAATTTTCCATTCCATTTTTGTCCGCTTATCCGGGTCTGGGTCACGGGGACAGCAGTTTCAGTCAATCACCACCTTATCCTGGTGGAGGGGTTTGAGTGCCCGAGTGATCCTAGGAGCTATGTTGTCAGGGGCTTCATGCCCCTGCTAGGGTCTCCCAAGGCAAACAGGTTCTAGGTGACGGGCCAGACTAAGAGTGATTCAGAAGACAGAAGACATGCTTGACAGTGCCTAATGCAGGCGAGAAATACGTAACATCAGCTTTAAAATGCACATTTCTAAAGTAATAATATGCCATATTCAGCCACCAAACTGCAAGATTTCTTAGTTAACATTTCTGAAAAACTAATCGAGAGAAGCCGCAAAATTTGAACCGCACAACGACGAGGGATGACTGATTGTGTAAAAAAGGGGATACTACACACTCTGTAGTGGACAAACACAGCTCATTAGCATTAAAGCTACAAACACTCGAGGCAACATGTTCCCAGTAGGGCTTACTAAAAGCACTTTTATTCTGTCAATCTTCAAAATTGGGGTTTTTAAAACAACGGTGATAAATGCTTTAAAATGGGAACCTTTACCAGGCAGAAATGAAACAGTGCACATGAATGAAAAGCGCATGGGTTGCATTTACCTGACGTGACGAGAGTGAACCCCAGCACTGTAACACAAACACACGTTTCAATTTTACGACACATCCACCTTGAAAACGTAACACCCAATAATACGCATTCACTTACAGGCAAGCAGGAGCGTCAACTTGAGGGAAGTCATGTCAGAGTTCTCGCCAATACAAAGATCGTACAAACTTAGACGTCTTTGTTGATGTTGTCTAACAGCTCTGGCGACATAACTCATTACACCTGGAGGGCAAATAAAGGTTTGCCTTTGTCACTTTGGAATGTGTGGGCAAATCAGTCTCTTTGCTGTCAAACGGCTATATAGTGAGGACAAGCTAACGCAGCGGTAGGGAGCCAGATATGGCTCGTTTAATGATGGCTCTCAGAAGTTTCTAAACACCGTGACATTTACTTTATGTTCATTTAGTTTTGTCTTAAAATGTAACACATCTTGCTTTACAACAGGGGTGTTCAAAGGGCAGTCCAATTGATTTCGTGGCCCGCAGCACAATCTAAAAATACACTTTAAGAACTTTAAGGAAACAAAAAATATTTAAACATGAGCAGTCATTTTACAAAAAATAAAGTCCAAATATTAGGAGAAAACAGTTGTAATCTAACGAAAATAGATGATATTTTTGGAAATTGAGGTTATGGATGTCATGTTTCGCACGTCTCGGCATGGTGAAACGACCCCGGGGATGAAGCGAGCAGGACGTCAGGCAGGTCGCGCCCTGGGAGGCGCGACTGGAAGGCGCGACTGGAAGGCCCCGCGCCCTGGGAGGCGCGACTGGAAGGCCCCGCGCCCTGGGAGGCGAGACTGGAAGGCTCCGCGCCCTGGGAGGCGCGACTGGAGGGCCCCGCGCCCTGGGAGGCGCGACTGGAGGGCCCCGCGCCCTGGGAGGCGCGACTGGAGGGCCCCGCGCCCTGGGAGGCGCGACTGGAGGGCCCCGCGCCCTGGGAGGCGCGACTGGAGGGCCCCGCGCCCTGGGAGGCGCGACTGGAGGGCCCCGCGCCCTGGGAGGCGCGACTGGAGGGCCCCGCGCCCTGGGAGGCGCGACTGGAGGGCCCCGCGCCCTGGGAGGCGCGACTGGAGGGCCCCGCGCCCTGGGAGGCGCGACTGGAGGGCCCCGCGCCCTGGGAGGCGCGACTGGAGGGCCCCGCGCCCTGGGAGGCGCGACTGGAGGGCCCCGCGCCCTGGGAGGCGCGACTGGAGGGCCCCGCGCCCTGGGAGGCGCGACTGGAGGGCCCCGCGCCCTGGGAGGCGCGACTGGAGGGCCCCGCGTCGTGGGAGGCGCAAAAGGAGGGCCCCGCGCCCTGGGAGGCGCGACAGGAGGGCCCCGCGCCCTGGGAGGCGCGACAGGAGGGCCCCGCGCCCTGGGAGGCGCGACAGGAGGGCCCCGCGCCCTGGGAGGCGCCACGGAAACGCCCTGCGCCCTGGGAGGCGCCACGGAAACGCCCTGCGCCCTGGGAGGCGCCACGGGAGGCGCTGGAGCCGACTCCCTGGGAGGCGCCACAGCAGAAGCTACCGTCAGACAGGCCGTACTAGCCCCCCCTCCAGAAGGTGGATCCCAGACGCCGTCCTCGACCGCCACAGGAACCAGGGAAGGGTGGAGGGAGGCTTGGAGGAGGGCATGCGACTCACCCCGTCGACGCCTCGGCACCGCTGGGTTTCTCCGACGACGAGGGGCCGACGCGTATGTGGAAGGTCCAGGCCACACCGACGCCATGGGGACCAGCTTGCCGCATGGCCCCCACATCAGGCCCTCCAATTCGCCCTAAAAAACAGGCGGGACCAGTCGCTGTCCGGGATGCAATATTGTGGTCGGGTCATTCTGTCATGTTTCGCATGTCTCGGCATGGTGAAACGACCCCGGGAACATACGGCAATGACCCGACACCGACGAGCACACACACCTGAACATAAATAGCGGGTCGAACAAACGAAAACAGGTGCGTGTGATTAACAAAGAAAAACCATGAAATTAGGAAAATAACACAGGAAAAACCCACTCAAACATAACCCAAAACTGTCACGGGAACAACACCCGGATCGTGAAAATGGAAATGGTTATAATATTAGGAGAATAAAGTCAAAACATTACAGGAATAAAATCATAGTTATGAAAAAAGCTGAAAAAAATTGGATAAAAAAAAACAGCACAAAAAATGGCTGTATTTTTACAATTAGAAAACCATAATATTAAGGAAAAAAGTCACAATTTTGCGAGAATAAACTTGTAATAATGAAACTGGAAAACAAACAAAACAATATGAAGTTATCATTTTTGGAAGCAAATCACCATCATGATGATGGTTTGAAAGTTTATAGGCTCATTTTTGTAAAAAAAAAAAAGATCATTTAAACTCCAGTTTTTTTGGTGGCGTATTGGACAATATGGAGAAACGTGCTGATTATGGAAACTGTGACGCGGTGCGGTCGGACCGTGTTCTGGAATCCCAAGATGCAGAGGAGCCAAGGGCTGTGTCCAAATAGTCTTCATTAATCTTGACCAAGTGTCCAACTAAAATCGACGGTGTCACAGGTAAGGGGTTAAACAGAATTGACACCGCGGAAAAGGCACAAGGAATATATCACCCCAGCAAGAAGCCTCCTGGCGGAGCTATAAGCCGAACAGCCGTGGACCTCAGATTTGGACTGTATGGCACCTCAAAGAACCCACCGGAAACTCTCGTGGGGACTCAAGGAATGGGAATAGCCAAGTGCCATCCAGTCGCTGCAGGTGAGATTAAGAAGGTGGTGAGGATGATGATTGACCACAGCTGTGGGACCTCTCATAGCTCCGCCAGAAGGAGTGGCCAAGATGTGTCAACGCAGAGCGTGACAGAAACTGTATATTTAACAATATCCTCTAATGTGGACACATTTATGGACTCCCATCTCCTGCATATTACTACATTTTTATATGAAAATGCATGTGTTATTCACTCTTCTATGCAAAACAGCAAAAATGCCCTGTGCTGTATATCTACTAAAAGTGAAAAAACTCTTCAAATCAAATGTTTCACCCAAAATTACACAATAAAAATGTGCATGGTGATTACTTGTTTTACTGGGAAACTATTTGTGTGCGTGAACAGTTGACGCACGTTGAAAATCCGCAGTCAAGAGTTTGTTCTTAAATGCTTTCCTGGGGCAAATGTACTTAAACAATGTGAATGTACATACAAAACGCATACTATGTACATATAGCTCACGAGCGTGTACGTTTGTCTTTAAACAAACTAATTATACACACATGCCTTGTGTCAAAATGTATATAGAAAAGTTTAATAGCAAGTTTATTGACAGCTAAAGCTTAGACATTTCATTTTTCACATGTCCCAATACAAAAAGTCATACATAATCAGAGAGCCAAGATAATTCAATGCAGTCGTACTTCAAAGTGAAACAGTCGGTGGTTGAAAACGTCTAGTCGAGCGTGTAGATGTTCTCCTGAACCGGTCTTCTCATCCTTATCTCATAGATGATGTGAGGAGGTTCCTCACTGGAGAAACTGGAAGAGAGGAACGATTCAGCTGTCAAATGTTCTCAACATGAACCCAGCTGTTGTGAAATTGTTTTAAATTTTGACTGCCATACAAGTGTTAAAAGAAGTTAGCCAAAGTCAACGACACTAATGTCAGGTCACGTCTCGCATAATGCGTGAATATATTATTTGTCTTTTACTTTTATGCATTTCACAAATTAGGTTGAATTTACTCTTCTATGGTTATTATCACACTTATTTTTGCCGCCACTCCTTCTGTGGTGACATCACAAAAGCTAACTAATGGATTTATTCTTTTTCTCACTAAAGTCTCACGAGGTTCCCTGGCTTAATGTGTGATACAGGTTTGGACCCCAAGTTTTGTTTGACTTTTGAGGCACAGTTCCGAATTTAATGTGACCAGGGTAGAGTAATCTCTCGTTTATCGCTGTTAATCGGTTCCGGACCTGGCTGTGGTGAGTGAATTTCCGTGAAGTAGGCTTCCTCACTTATAAATTGAATATTTTTTGCAGTTTGAGCATAGAAAACCTGTTCACACCCTTCAAAATCTGTTTTTTAACATTTTAAAGCCCTCTTGACATGAAATAGCACCCCTATAGTCACCTTTGTAGTCATATTACCCAAAACAGTATGCATAATAAAAGAAAATGTGACATATATGGCATAAATAAGACATTTTTATGGGTTCTGTACAGTACTTGGCTATTGTCTCATCAATGTAAGATTACTTACACCTAGTGAACAGTTTATTATTCTACATATTCTCTGAATGCATCTTATGAATGCCTTATATTTGTAGTTTGGTTCATTTAGTTATTATTATTCTTAAAAACGCTTAATTTAGGCAAAAAATACATACAATTTGCTAAGATTATACCTTCTCCATATTATACCTTCTCAGATTTCCATATTTTTTTACTAATAATATGTCGCATTCAACCACAAAATACCGATGATTCACTAAGTGAAGCTGCAAAATTCAATGCACAAAGTGGAGAGGGATTACTGTATTTGTAAAGATGTAGCTTTATGTTATAGTTTTCATATGCTAGCAACTAAAAACCCTAGCAAAGTCCTTATTTGAGGCGCATGTTTGCTTAAAAAACACCAAAATTAGTTTAAAAACTCACCAGCCGCTCCTTAAACCTTGTCCGCGTAACCCCCCTGCATTGGAAAATAGGGTATAAAATATCATCAGTCTTTTTGCGTGACGCCCAGTATTTTTGTCCACATTTGTACGTACGCCTGAAGGCCATAGACAATAAAAACGCCGCCAGCATGATCAGCACAGCGAGGGACAAAGAGAGGATGGGAATGTTGATGTGAAGGGAGAGCGACGCTGGCGAGTTGGCCACCTAAAAAACAGCAACAAGTTACCACGCGACACTTTGAGACATTTACAGCCACACAAGTGATGGCTAATTGCTGGATTTGCTGCATAGAAGCAGCGGTGGTTGCTCACAGTGATGGTGGAGTGCAGAATCGTTGAGTTCCTCTTTGCAAGGTCCAGCTGAGGGGACTGTAGCATTTTTCTGTTTTCTACAAACCCGAACAGAAATGAAGAAAAAATGTAAAGAAATAAAAAATAAAAAATCCATCCAATAATAGTCCCCCTGGCCAACAGACCAAGCCTCCCTGACGGTCCCATTGTAGTTTTACTGTAATTTGTTTTGTTAGGGAATTGACGCACCTCTGCAAGTCGACCCCTCCGTGACTGCAGTTGTCGTCAGTGTTGTTGTCGGCGATGTTGTCGTTGTGGCACTGTTGATTGAAGCTGACGAGCAAAACTAAACAATAGCGCTAGCAATCTAAGGGTTTTCCATTAACAGAGGACAACTCACCTTTCACCACCCGCAGGTTCATGATCACCTTCTTGTCATTGAAGAGTCCATCAATGTCCACCCTGCAGCAATACAGGCCGCTGTCGGTCCGCCTCACGTTCAGGATGTCCAGGTCCATCTGTCCTTCTAGGACGTCTCCTGTTAGTCTGTACCGGTCTTCCGCCTGAAGCACCACAATGCAGGACGGACTACAGTCAAGCTTCTTTTGCACAGCCCTAAACGTAGATCCGGCATTTATCCGCCTGTGTTTTTTATACAGAACCCAGAAAAGTGTAACCGCATAATTACAGACTTCTGGTGCAACAAATACGTGTTGGACAGCTACAATCACTTTCAACACAAAAGGGTGGAATTGCATTGTGAAACACCCTGTTTTCATGTCACTTTTTTGTTGGGCGTCGTGCAAACCTTCGCACATGTTAGTCACAATTATCTTTGTTTGAAGAGAATGATATTTGAGTGATAGACAGTGTACCTTACCAATGTCTACTTGTTGAACATTGTGTGTTTTTTTCAGTATTCTGTGGTTAAACAATGTTTAATAAACAAAAATGTGCATAAAGAAAACATAGTATCCTGTCTTGTATTGATAGATGTACTAAAATGATCTTTCAAAAGGTACACTTTTTTCAGTATGTGATCAAATGCGATTAAATATCCAGAGTTAACTAGGGACAAAAAAATGTGATTAATCGCGATTAAATGTTTTAATTAATTGACAGCCCTAATTTATATGCATGTATATAGTAGCAATAATTGCAATACTAAACTTTTCTTTTGGCTTTCTTTAACAAATGAATTGGATTTACATGATTTCTCTTGGGAAAAATTGATTTGGTTACAGTTTGTTTTGGTTAGAGTTGGACATTCTGGAATGAATTAATGACACTAACAAGGTTGCCATCGCGCATCTGTTACGGCCCGATGGGTCGACCAGTTACCAGATTCTGTGTCGGTGCCGTTTATAAAGAAAATAGCGACCCATTTTACAGGCAATGGGAAAATAAATAATAAAATAAAAATAATAAAATCATGATTCAATTGGGAAAATGTCTTGATCCCAAATACTTTTTTTGGAATAATTATTGTGTGTCTTTTTCTTCTAACCTAGCAACAGGACCGAATTTCGGAAATTTGTGTTTTCCCGATGACTCTTTAGCGGAAACGCTTACCGTGGAGATGACGCCGTTATCATCCATCTGGATCAGGATGTTGCTGCACCACAGTGTCCCACAGCCGCGACCCCAGCAGACCCGACTCAAACCGAATCGCTGCACCGAGTACTCGCAGGACAGCGAAGCCACGCCCCCTTCTGTCACTTTATAACAGGAAGCCGGAACAAAATGGCCACCTGACCAAGCCAAAATGACAGGACCAAAAACATTGTTAACCAATACAAAGTGCCAATAGGCTACACAAGACAATTAGTTTTGTGTATATCCACTATATTTTGATGTTATAAGTCGTGATGTCATCATTCGGCGTCTTACCTGACAGAAGGAACAGGGTGGTGAACAGCTGAGGCGTAAGACGGCAGCGAAGCGACTCAGAGGACATCGTGATGTGTGTGTGGACATAAGTGACGTGCGTCGACACACTGACGGAGCTCTGAGTGTGTGTGTGTGTGTGTGTGTGTGACAGGACAATAATAAAGGCTTCATTGATTCAATTCTGAATGTCGCCTGTGTGTTTTTCACCCTCATGACTTTATGTTAATTATAAAAATGGCAAATATGTTTGTGTTAAGCTCAAATGAAGTGTATGATACACAGGACTTATAGTGTGGGTTCACTTTGAGGTAGATTTTATGCAAAAAAAACCGTAAATGAAAACTAAAATTTTATATTTGGTGATTTTCATTTTTGGTTATTATGCTGTGTGGAGAAAACGCAAATAACTTTAATAAATACATCAACATCATTTTGTGTTGTTTCTGCAGTCTTTTGGAGTCTGACCTAAAGTTGAAAAGTGACATTAACTGACAACTCAACCTTTTCGATTTAAAGCGGAGTCAACAAACTGAAGAGCAATGTTTCTGCTGCTGATGACAGACAATAATGAACTGAAGTGATAGAAGGAAATCCAGCGTACAAAAAGACGTTGTGTTTCTGCAGGCTTACATGCTATGCACACACACTCAATGGCCAACTGTGTGGCAGCGTCGCACATGTACAAGCTACTCCATTATTCGCCTCGAATGTTCCCCCTTTTTTTCATGTCCCATTTATGACTCTGAAGGGCATTTTAATATCCCACCCCGCAAAAATTAGTTGAAAATACATAATTACCGTATGTTGGAACAACGTTTAGATTGGGTTGAAAGGTGAAAGGTAAAAAAAAGACCTCCCTTTCCTGTCTAAATTTGGTTGAAAAGCGTTAATTTTTGGGCTATATTTGGACCAAATCAGTCTGACTAAACTCAGTACAATTTTCAATGTTTTATTTCTGGGCTAAATCAAGGCAATGGCGAACCATATTTAGCCCAAAAAACAGAGAAGGCGAGCTGATTTTGTGGCCAATGGTTAACCACTGCAATGGCCACCGCATTGGCCACCACCATGGGGCGCATCACTGCGGCCAGCCATTCAAACAGTGGTTAAAATGAGTGGCCGGACACCTTTTTACCGGCATTTACTTGACTGTATTACTTCACTTGTGCAGTAATTCCATTAATCTTTTATTTTCTATCCTCACTATATTTTATTCTCATCTTTATTCCTCATTTTCAATCATTTTTAACTGTTAGACCATGCCATCGACCACACAGACTACTGCAATGGCCACGGCAATGGCCACCACCAGGGGCGCTTCACCGTGGCCAGCCATTCAAACAGCGGTCAAAATGAGTGGCCGGACACCTTTTTACTGGAATTTACTTGACTGTATTACTTTACTTGTGCAGTAATACCATTACGCTTTTATTTTCCATCGACTAACATTTTCATTATCTTTATTATTTGCATGACATTATGTGGGGTTTTTGTAGTACAGACGGCTCCTCATCCTCACCCGGTTCTTCTATGGTCAACTTACATACGTTACATTTAGGGGTGTAACAGTTCACTTGGATGTATTGAAATGTTTTGGTTTTGCATCATTGGTTCGGTCCACTTGCGTACTGTTTCGGGTATATTTTATGCTATTTTTCTCATTAAATTTAAATTTTAAATTTATTACTGGAGTGATTTATTACTGCCCTCCACGCAGAACACAAGAATAAGTGGCAAGCTAATGAAAAAGGAGCCAAAACAAGTTAATATATTAGAAACAAATATTATGGTTATTTAGATATTTATACAGATAGAGCAAAACGTCAAGAAGGGAAGGTCGGTATTGGCGTTTATGTACCATCAATAAATAACGGCATTGCAAAAAGATGACCAGATCAACTTTCAGTATGTACAGCAGAAATGATGGCAAGTATCATCAATGGCTAGAGGAAATAAAACTAGATAGCGTGGTATGTTGTGTGGAGAGGATTTATTATTAGAAATTCAACAAAGTTTATTACAATTACAAAAAAATTGATATATGGTTCTGCTGGGTGCCCGCACATACAGTGAGGGAAAAAACTATTTGAACCCCAGCTTTGTTTGTCCACTAACAAAGAAATGATCAATCTATAATTTCAATAGTAGGTTTATTTGAACACTGAGAGACAACAATGACAAAAAAAATCCAGAAAAATGCGTTTCAAAAAGAGTTATAAATTAATTTGCATTTCCATGAAGGAAATAAGTATTTGATTTCTTTGAAAAACGTGCTTCAGTACTTGGTGGCAAAACCTTTGTTGGCAATCACAGAGGTCAGCCGTTTCTTGTAGTTGGCCACAAGGTTTGCACACATCTCAGGGGGGATTTTGGCCCACTCCTCTTTGCAGATCCTCTCCAAGTCATTAATGTTTCGTGGCTGATGTTTTGGCAACTCGAACCTTCAGCTCCCTCCACAGATTTTCTATGGGATTAAGGTCTGGAGACTGACTAGACCACTCCAGGACCTTAATATGCATTTTCTTGAGCCAATCTTTTGTTTCCTTGGGGTAGTGGTGACCGTGTGTTTTGAATCATTGTCATGCTGGAATACCCAACCACGACCCATTTTCAATGCCCTGACTGATGGAAGGAGGTTTTCACCCTCAGTCATAGTCATTGGCAGTTAATTTGGCAGTTTATTCCATTTGCGAATAATTGCACCAACTGTTGTCACCTTCTCACCCAGTTGCTTGGCGATGGTCTTGTAGCCCATTCCAGCCTTGTGTAGGTCCACAATCTTGTCCCTGACATCCTTGGAAAGCTCTTTGGTCTTGGCCATGGTGCACAGTTTGGCATCTGGATTAAATGATTGCTTTTGTGGACAGGTCTCTTTTATACAGGTAACAGGCTGAGAGTGCTGCCAATGTCAGCTCCTTACCTGTATAAGATCCACCTGGGAGCTAGAGATCTTGCTGACGGATAGGGGATCAAATACTTATTTCCTTCATGGAAATGCAAATTAATTTATAACTCTTTTTGAAACGCATTTTTCTGGATTTTGTTTGTCATTGTTGTCTCTCAGTGTTCAAATAAGCCTACCATTGAAATTATAGACTGATCATTTCTTTGTTAGTGGGCAAACTTACAAAATCAGCTGGGGTTCAAATAGTTTTTTCCCTCAATGCTCCATTCTTTTCCTGTCTTAACAATCCTTTCCCTCAGCTTCACACACTGTTAATATTTCTCACAATGTATCAATATATGTTCCACATTTTCTGTATCTTTACACTCCACACATATTTCTGATTTACCTGCCAAAACCAAAGTTTTATTTAACCCAGTGTGATCAAACCTTAACCTAGTTAAAACCGTTTCCTCGTTTCTGTTTTCCCTCCTCACCCCTTGTGCAGCAATAGATTTTTGTATAGTACAATATTTCCTTCCACTACTATCCCCATCCCACCTCCTTTGCCATTTCTCCATCATTTTTTTTGGGATAATTGTCTTAACTTCACCTTTACCAGCAGCTACATTTATCATATCTGTTATTTTAATTCCTCTTTTTGCATTGAGGGTATTCTAGGAACTGGTGGTGAGGGGCTTAGAGAGAGACAGAGGGCGGCGATACAGTATTTAAAGAGCACAGGATTACATCATGGAATCTAGCTTATTATTATTATTATTATTGTTTATGTATTACTAATGGGGCTTTTTCCACTACTGGAGATATTGTCACTGCAACCACTGTACACTGTGCTTACTGCACAAAATGTGGGTTAGTTTGTTTTTTTTGCCCAAAACATGAAGTTACATTTGTCATATTCAGGGCATTGCCGCTGAGTGCTCAAAGTTTACAGTGGGTTCTGCCATTAAATAAAAGCATTTGTAGTCATTTTTTGGACCAAAAATTAACCAAACTGAGCACTTCAAGAAATTATTTAATTTAAATTTAAAATTTGAATGTTATTCATGGCTGCACGGTGGCTGAGTGGTTAGCACATTGGCCACACAGTCAGGAGATCTGGAAGACCTGGGTTCAAATCTCCTTTGGGCATCTCTGTGTGGAGTTTGCATGTTCTCCCCGTGCGTGTGTGGGTTTTCTCCGGGTACTCCGGTTTCCTCCCACATTCCAAAAACATGCATGTTAGGTTAATCGGCGATTCTAAAATTGTCCATCGGTATGAATGTGAGTGTGAATGTTTGTTTGTCTATATGTGCCCTGCGATTGACTGGCGACCAGTCCAGGGTGTACCCCGCCTCTCGCCCAAAGCCAGCTGGGATAGGCTCCAGCATCCCCGTGACCCTAATGAGGATAAGCGGTACAGAAAATGAATGAATGAATG